>JAWQFJ010000988.1:0-10000 GCA_034096865.1 Theodoxus fluviatilis
GGGGAGATGTGAATGGAAAGAAGGTTCATTCAGAGTAAATAATTGTTCACGAGAAGGATGGGAATGGCAGCATTCATAGTGTTTTATGTCCCTTACCACCCTTTACTGTCCCTTGCTGTAATTCCCACATGAAAATTTGCTGTCAGCCAAACCCAACTGCTCTTGCTCACCTTTTCCTCCGACTCGTTCAAAAGTTGGTGGTCAAGTAATGACCACGGGGCAGAGCTGCCTGCTGTACCTGGCATAGTTGACTTGCTAAGTCAACACCCATGACTATGCTGTTGAATGTAACTGCCTTGGATGCCAACATTCTGACCATTCAGGATGCAGGAAATCTGGACCACAGACAGCCATAGGTGAATGGCCACTGCAGTACATGCTTGGTAGTAGGGCTTGCTTCAGCAAGGCTGGCCACTGCAGTACATGCTTGGTAGTAGGGCTTGCTTCAGCAAGGCTGGCCACTGCAGTACATGCTTGGTAGTAGGGCTTGCTTCAGCAAGGCTGGCCACTGCAGTACATGCTTGGTAGTAGGGCTTGCTTCAGCAAGGCTGGCCACTGCAGTACATGCTTGGTAGTAGGGCTTGCTTCAGCAAGGCTGGCCACTGCAGTACATGCTTGGTAGTAGGGCTTGCTTCAGCAAGGCTGGCCACTGCAGTACATGCTTGGTAGTAGGGCTTGCTTCAGCAAGGCTGGCCACTGCAGTACATGCTTGGTAGTAGGGCTTGCTTCAGCAAGGCTGGCCACTGCAGTACATGCTTGGTAGTAGGGCTTGCTTCAGCAAGGCTGGCCACTGCAGTACATGCTTGGTAGTAGGGCTTGCTTTAGCAAGGCTGGCCACTGCAGTACATGCTTGGTAGTAGGGCTTGCTTAAAAGCAAGGCTGGCCACTGCAGTACATGCTTGGTAGTAGGGCTTGCTTCAGCAAGGCTGGCCACTGCAGTACATGCTTGGTAGTAGGGCTTGCTTCAGCAAGGCTGGCCACTGCAGTACATGCTTGGTAGTAGGGCTTGCTTCAGCAAGGCTGGCCACTGCTGGCAGGCAGGCTACAGAAGCAATGCCTTCCAGTTCACTGGCTGTTGTCATTTCTATTTCTAATTGACGTTCACCTCCAGGAATGTTCATGCCCCATATACATGTACACCAATTTGACTATAGATAATACTTTCACAACTTCAGCATCTACACGCCCTATTGAATACAGTTGCCAGGAACTGCGCATTGACAGTATGGGAATAAAGGCATTTTGTTCACTCTCCATTGAACAAACTCAAAAGGATATCCCGTCTACCCCATATTCACAAACAACACTGTCCCAGCTTGTACACACTGAAGCCATTGAACCAACATACCATAAACAAACAAACAATGTGTGTAATCATCAGATTTATTTTTCAAATGAAATGTACTCTTGCCAAGTACAGGAATTAGAAAATACAGAAAAATAATCCCCAACACGGAGACTGATATCACTTCTATTGGGTTCCCCTACTATGGCAATCCAGATGACAAATCTATCACACTGTTGGGTTATCATGTTTCTCTACGACCACAAGAGAAAAATTACAAAAATATCTGACAATAACTACAGTCACTTACAAAATAATGGAGTATATAAGTACAACTATTCCAACCACATTCACCCCACTTCCAATTTGTCATCCCAGACTCCATCCCATGCCATTTTGCAGTGCCACAAGTACTGAAGTGACCCTCGATCCAAGATATGCCATTTTGCAGTGCTGGAGAATGGTGGGATACCATAAATACACAAAACAAAGCCATTTTGCAGTTCTAAGAGTCTGTGTTCTTTGTGACCCGTTTAGTGCATGAGCTTGGGTACTGTCATTTCTCATTCACATCACATATGCCAGAACATGCAATATGCTGGACATACGCAAATTTGGTGTGTAACTCTCTATAGTGCTTGTGTCAGTATTTCATGCAAGTCTAGTGTGTAACACTACAGTACCAATAACATGCTTGTGTCAGCATATACAATGCTTGGTGTTTGCACAGAGCCGTGTATGCTGGTGTGTTAAATAAGGGGGGGGGGGGGGCTACGTTTGTGCACAAGTGGCTGTTGGGCGGAATCAACTTCTGCATGCATGAAATATGACAAAATGCAAGACTCTGTGCATTCCTATGAATTTGTCATCATGTATTGACAGTGCAAGGCACAATCAAAATGTGCCACCCTTTGTACTGGTGAGAACAAGTCACCGAAAACTGAAATGTTTGGTAATGCAATGTAAATTCAACATTAGAAACCCTGTGTGAAAATACAAGTATGTTTTGTGATGTATAAACCTACACAGATGAAGGTGTAAAGAATAAGAATGAAATGGTGTAATGGTACAAGTATGCCAATTCAATTTGGGTACCTTTAAAATTGTGTGAAGCATACAAATGATGAAGTACTACAGATACCAATTCCATAGTATAAGTATACCAGTACATCTGACTAGGTACACCAGATTAATAGTACCTTCAGTACACCCATTTAAATTTTCAACACCAGTGGACATTTCACAGTGTTCGGTGTGTGCATCAATAAACATCCTGTACAAAAATACCGTTACAACTCTGTAAAAAGTATAAATGGTGTGTGACCCTGTGCAGCCATACCATGCCAATCTCTTTCAATGTTCTGTGTGTGGGTGAAACATTATGTACTACAAATACAATGGCGCTGATGAAATGTGCAGGTGGTGGAGCTGCAGAAAGTGACATGTATCAGTGGGAGAGACACCTATCATCTGAAAGACCTGTAAAACTGCACTCAGAAGTGCACACACTCAGTGACTAGGACATCTCTGTACCTACAGATACAACTGGAGATCATTTGTAGGTGTGATTGTATGTCTATGCAAATGGATTTGTGTAGCCATGTGGTAAGGACAAGCACATATGGAAGAGTACAGGCAATATACAAATGAAGACTGCTCTCTTCTCTCTCTCTCTCTCACACACACACACACACACACAAGCACACACACACACACACACACACACACACACACACACACAAGCACACACACAAGCACACACAATCTAATGACTGCATCAGACACTTTTTATATTCAACAGGTTGCATAAAGAATTCAGTCTAGTTCAGCTAAATTTGTTTACTTGAAGAGCTCAGACAGCATTGAGGGGGAAGGAAGGATTGAGGGGGAAGGAAGGGGGGGGGGGGGGGGGGGGGGGGGAAGGAGGAGAGACTTCAAAAAGTCCCCATGGTAAGCCAGAAACAATTAGGAAAAAGTACCAATCCTTTGCAAATGCATGTCTGATGCAGTTAGGACTTCATGCATATGAGCACCTGGGACACATCAGCTACACATTATACACATCAGCTACACATTATACACATCAGCTACATTTCATGTGCACTCCATCCACACCAGAGCACTCACAATGCGACAGTGACAGATTTACAATGACTGTGTGTCTGAAAAGGCTGAGATGCTAAGTACACCTAGCATAAAAATTGGATGCCAAAATGTAGAGAAAAGCCATAGAGACCCAGCAAAGTAGCTATGAAATACAATGGTGCAAATTGAAAGCATAAACCTTTAGACCTATCAAAGGTGATCAATACAGTGTACAAAGATAAGCACAACTGTTAACAACCAATACAACGAAAGTCAGTTCCCAAAATAGCCCTGGAAAAGCCTGGAGGCTTACCAAAACCTTGCAGTCTCTCACAGAGACAGAAATCAAGTGCACATTACATCCAACGTGCAATCACATATTTATACATATGAAAACTGACATAATCCTTGCATGGTGTTCTGGACAATAAAGTTCTCTTATAACTTTTACCTTTTGCACTTCAGGCTTACCTCTAAGCAGTTGCGTGCAGTTTTTGTTATTTCCTTCACCAACACTCTCTTTCTCATGGTCTTTCATGAAGTACAAAGGACAAGCATCCTGCATCATCCTACACTGCTACAGGCTGTGTTTCAATGCCATTCTCATACTAGGAGGCAGATAGTAAGTGCACCAACTCAGTCCACTAACACAGGCAGAATTCTCCATGATCAACACATTTTGGTTCCAACTCGCACTGCTGCAGATGTCATGCCTTAACAACTCAAAAGCTACCAGAACTGACAGCAAACACAAAATTCTGCATTTCTGATCCAACAAAATATATACAGCAGGAATTGATCTCTTGTTGACTATATCCACAGGCACAGATTTCATTCACCATTTGCTCTGCCTGCTCCCCGACAGCGTAAGGATGAGGCAGTGTACACTGCATTGCACGCGCGGCTTCCCTCCGTCTTCGCAAAACTCAAGATCAAGCATGTTTCTGCAAAGTACCAGTATTGCACTCTACCAGTGATAAACCCAGCAACTCCTACGCTGGAGCAGATGTATTTCTCATCACAAATTGTGGGAACAATTACAAACAAGAGTAACAATCTGGACCAAGCCAGGAAAACTGCCCAAGCTAAATGTTTTCCCAAACATAGCAGAAAAACACTCCTCCTACACTGCCCAACAGTGAAAAAAAGTTATCACCCACAAGGCAAAACGCCCTGGACTAGTTGTCTACAAAGTAGACCGCAAAAAATAAAAATAGCGCAGTACAAATTGTACAAGAAAACAAAGTCCTTGTCTTTAGCAGATAAATAGATTTCTAATGCTAGACAGACAACATGTGCTAGTCACTGGTAGGCAACTAGTATCTGTACAATAAATTGTTCACCTCAACAATTCCCTATGCAGTGCTATTAACAAGTATCAAACAAAACAAACTTCGCTACTTGCAGGCATAATCACATTGATAACATATACAATATAAAATGTACTCAGCACGAGTCAAAACTGTGAAAAAATATATAACACAAAACTACTCAATTGGAAACATCTATAATCAACAACAATAATATCACAAAACTAAAATGTATAATTGAAGTGTAAAAAAGGAAACTAAACCTTCCACATCCAATTTGTTCAAGTGTCTTTATCAAGTGAATTTGGTGGTTCACATTGAAGCTAGCTTATCTCATGCTAGGAATCACTGCTTCATTAGCAGAGCTCTCCCAGCCCTTTAAACACCCAGAGTTCATGGTCTTCCCAAGGGAAATGATCCCAACCAACCAATCGCCCACCACATTCCTCAATGCAGCACGCACCCCGCCCCTCCTCCTCCACAAAGCTCTAACAGGGGCCTTCCCAGTCACCGACTGGTGCAGTGGTTTCATGTGCACTTGCAACATTCTGCAGTGACCGTCCTCGTACCAGTCTTCATGAACATACTCATTTCCAGTTGGAACCCCTGACTCATCCCACACTGAGCAAGACTCCTTCCATTACACATCAATCCTGCACACCCCCAATTTCATTCCAGACAAATGTCAATTCAACTTCTTGTGGTCTTCCTTCCTACCTTTCCCCTTCATATTTCCAGGCTGTTGGCAAGCAAGCTGGGTGCCTGACATGCATCTTGCATGCAAGGCAGTGCAGTGAGAGAAGGCTTCAAGAGGGACCATCCTACCCTACCATGCTTGCTTCATCTACACCTGGCCTTGTAGAAAAGCATGGACAGAGACTGCCCTATCCAACATTAGCTCCTTCTCCATAAATCAGCTCTACATCCTCTCATTTAGAATTGAGAGAAAGGCATGTGTGATGCATTTACGCTCCATTGTCACCCTATTGTTTCTAACCCCCGTCTATTGCTGCCCCACCCCAATCCCATCCCCCTACTTGCCTTGCCTCTCTTTGCTTTGCACTGCCCCCCCTTTCTTGGCCTCCACCCCTCATGAGGTCTTGACCAAAAAACTATGCATGGACTAGTCTACAGTCTACACAGCTTACCTTGCCGCCCAACCCCTGCTATGCACTGCCATTCTTCCCCCTACCCTGCCCCGTGCTTTGCAGTTGGTTATGACAGAAAGCTAGTGTGGGACACATCTGCTTCCAACCATCTCCCTAGCTTGTATCCTCACCACTTCCCCACCCCCTTTGCCTTTACTCTGCTTCCCTACACTGACTACATTTCTTGCTTGTCTTGAGACAAAGGAATGGTCTAGTCTACTGTGTCTCTCTACCCTACTATGCTACCCTCTGCCCCGCCTTGCCCTGTCTCGCTGCCCTGCCTTGCCCTGTCGCGTTGCCCTGCCTTGCCCTGTCTCGCTGCCGCCCTTGCCCTGTCTCGCTGCTCCCCTTGCCCCGTCTTGCTGCCCCCCTTGCCCTACACACCCCAGCTGGTCTTGTGCTTGCTGCAGGCACACACATCACGAAGTGCGTCTTCCAGTGCGGGGTAGGTCTGCCAGTGCCAGTTCTCCTGCAGGTAGTGCTCATTGAGCTTGCGCAGGTTGGGTGTTCCCTCCGCAAGCAGCCCATGGAGGCAGGGCAGGTTCTGCACTTCTGAGAGAACCAAGGGGCCGTTCCATGGTCGACGCACAACGCGGATGCGGCGAAGTGCGGGCATAAGTAGCGCCTGTAGGTAGAAGCCGCGGCACTGAGAGATGTCCAGGTATTCCAGGGAATCGGACTGCATGGAGTACTTGATCATGCCCTGGCCAGAAGGAGTCCACACCTGCACAGAGAAATACAGTGTGGACGATAAGTCACAAGGCACAACTATCAGTGACTGTGCAGGCTCAAGCATCAACAAGAAGGGCAAAGCCCATACGACTCACATGCTTGACCTTGACCTTTATATGACCTTGACCTTCAGGTGACCTTCAAGGTCAAGGTCAAACAACTAAACCTACCAATGACATCATACACAAAGAAATGCTTTACACATTTTTCCTACCAAAATACATGTGACCTTGACCCAAGGTCAAGGTCATCCAAGGTCATGCAACACAAAGCTGTTAATTCAAGACATAGGAAGCACAATGGTGCTTATTGGCACTTTCTACCATGAGATATAGTCACTTTTAGTGGTTCACTACCCCATTTTGGTCACATTTCATAAGGGTCAAAGTGACCTTGACCTTGATGATATGTGAACAAATGTGTCTCATGATGAAAGTATAACATGTGCCCCACATAATTATTAAGTTTGAAACAGTTATCTTCCATAGTTCAGGGTCAAGGTCACTTCAAAATATGTATACNNNGCCTCGAGCATCCGGCGACACTTGTTTAAATAACTTCGCTGACGTCACCAAGTCCAGCCAGTCCAATCACTACTGTCCATCCCACCCCACTCTGACTGGTCAATTCACAAGTTGAAATTCACTGGTTGGTCAGCGCTAAAACGCCAGTGAAGTCCACTACACTGGTAACGCTTTCAAGTTATTCACATGCACAGGGGTCAATTCTGTACTGACACCGGCTCAGGGCAATGAAAAAACCTCTAAGGCTACGGCTCAGCAGACGCATAGTAAACATTTCTAATAATACTAATAACCACAAGGCATGAAAAAACGTTGTCTCGCCACAATGATGATGATGATGATGATGATGATGATGATGATGATGATGATGATGATGATGATGATGATGATGATGATGATGATGATGATGATGATGATGATGATGATGATGATGATGATGATGATGATGATGATGATGATGATGTTGATGATGATGATGACTAACGATGATGATGACGATGATGATGACGATGGTGATGATGATGATGATGAGGAGGAGGAGGAGCAGGAGGAGGAGCAGGAGCAGGAGGAGGAGGAGGGATGACTTGACTGTTATTTTCTGCCAATACCATCTGAAATATATCTGCATCCCCATAAGAAATGGAATGTTAGCATGTCCCCTCTGGGTGTTCTGTTAATAACATGATACAACCGAAAAAAGATGCTGGAGTCGGCAGAAACAACGGTCGGTCGGGTTATCGTAACGACAACTTTTTTTTTTTCCCGACTCTGAGAAACAAATATTCCATTTCATACAATACTGACACTGCAAATTATGTATTTGCACAATACATGTGGCCAAAGGAAAAAGATATATCACCAGCCGTGTGCATTCGCCCATATGTTGTGATGAGGAGTAGAGAAAATGCCATGATGGAGACAACCGAAGTCTAATGTAAATTATTCATTTCTAATTGGCTGCAGGCCCTTTCAGTAAAGTGTACAGTTCTATGTCTTTCTCTCTCTCTCTCTCTCTCTCTCTCTCTCTCTCTCTCTCTCACCACATTTGAATATTTTGCCTCACTGCCCTTGTAAAATAAAGTTCGTTCGTTCGTTCGTTCTTTCGTTCTCTATCTCTCTCGCTCGCTCTCTCTCTCGCTCTCTCACGCATGCGCACACATGGATACACATTCATGCATGGAAGAGAAAACGCACATAGATTCACACCCATACACACGCACGCGCCCACACACATATTATGTTTATCTCGTATTCAAGTGCACTGACCCACAACATCTTTGAATAACAGGACTGTGACGGTGCAAATTAATGTGCCCAAACATAAAAGGCACTCGATCACATGTAACACTACACTCGTTCACTACATTTCAAGCTATATCTAATATAAATCGTTATTTTGAAGAGGAAAATAATGTTGCTCAGTTTAAATGTTTAAACCAGATCTGTAGTTGTGTCTTGCTATTCAATATGCCAGAAAGTGCTTCAGATCTGACCGCATCTAGCGATCCATGGTGAAGGGCTCTTACACATGAAGACCCATTGCTTCAGCCACCCGGACATGGCGCAGCTGCTATTTTGGGTGAGAGCCTGCTTTATGCAGTGTTGTGCACTTGGCTGCGTGCCAGGTTTTCCAGCATAAAACGGGTATTTGCCCATTAGTATAGTAGATGTGAGCATAGCCGCGGTCGTCTAGTGGTCAGGATCTCACGTTGTGGCCGTGAAAACCCCGGTTCGAGTCCGGGCCGCGGCAGCTCCACTTTTTGCATTTTTCTTGTCGTTTCAATTGTTTAGTTCGACACTGAATCGATGCAAATTAGCTTTTTGAGTGTCTTGTGCTGTTTTCTGTTGTTCTGTTTCTTATTGTCCTCTCTCTCTCTCTCTCTCTCTCTCTCTCTCTCTCTCTCTCTCTTTAGTCTGTTGTCATAGTGACAGGCGCGCTGTGTACAGGAACTGTAAGTCCGCAGTCAGACTAGAGACTTAATTATCTGTACCAGGCAAATACATTTCATCAGAGAGGCATCAGTTGCCATTGTTTGAACATCACAATGACGATGAAGATGACGATGATGATAATGATGATGATGCTGAAGCTGATGACGAATACGACGCTGACGATGATGATGATGATGACGACGACAATGACGCCGACCCTGACGATGATGATGATGATGATGATGATGATGATGATGATGATGATGATGATAATGACGACGACGACTAACGATGATGATGACGATGATGATGACGATGGTGGTGATGATGATGATGATGATGATGATGATGATGATGATGATGATGATGACTAACGATGATGATGACGATGATGATGACGATGATGATGACGATGGTGATGATGATGATGATGATGAGGAGGAGGAGGAGGAGGAGGAGGAGGAGGAGGAGGAGGAGTAGGAGGAGGAAGAGGAGGAAGAGGGATGACTTGACTGTTATTTTCTATCATTACCATCTGAAATATATCTGCATCCCCATAAGAAATGGAATGTTAGCATGTCCCCTCAGGGTGTTCTGTTAATAAATGATTCAACCGAAAAAAGATGCTGGAGTCGGCAGAAACAACGGTCGGTCGGGTTATCGTAACGACAACTTTGTTTTTTTTCCGACTCTGAGAAACAAATATTCCATTTCATACAATACTGACACTGCAAATTATGTATTTGCACAATACATGTGGCCAAAGGAGAAAGATATATCACCAGCCGTGTGCATTCGCCCATATGTTGTGATGAGGAGTAGAGAAAATGCCATGATGGAGACAACCGAAGTCTAATGTAAATTATTCATTTCTAATTGGCTGCAGGCCCTTTCAGTAAAGTGTACAGTTCTATGTAGTTTAGCTCATTCTCTCCTTCCCTCCCTCCCTCTCTCTCTCTCTCTCTCTCTCTCTCTCTCTCTCTC
>JAWQFJ010000988.1:40971-50971 GCA_034096865.1 Theodoxus fluviatilis
CCACCACCACCACCACCACCACCACCATCATCATCATCATTCAGCAGCAGCAGCACCACCACCACCACCACCACCACCACCACCACCACACCACGACCACCACCACCACCACCACCACCACCACCACCACCACCACCACCACCACCACCACCACCACCCCATGGTCATTGTCTCCATTGTCATCATAGCCATGGTCATCGTTGTGTGCATCGTCATTTTGCTGTTATCGTTACTGCTGTTGCTACTGTCGCTAATACTGTTGTCATTGCCAATATCAACCAGTCGTTATCATCGTCCTTAATCCCTCTGAAAGCTGTGTGCGCTGAGAGGCGTCTGCCCAACACAACCATCACATATATGTATACAAATACATGTAAATGACCAGGCCTGGACTTTCCTCTGTCCAGCCCCCTTAGTTATATGATACCATGATGTGTTATATAGCGCAGTGGTCCAGCCACCTGAGTTATATGATATCATGATGTGTTATATAGCGCAGTGGTCCAGCCCCTTGAGTTACATGATACTGTGATGTGTTATATAGAGCAGTGGTCCAGCCCCCTGAGTTACATGATACCATGATGTGTTATATAGCACAGTGATCCAGCCCCCTGAGTTACATGATACCATGATGTGTTATATAGTGCAGTGGTCCAGCCCCTGAGTTATATGATACCCTGATGTGTTATATAGCGCAGTGGTCCAGCCCCCTGAGTTACATAATACCATGATGTATTATATAGGTCGTGATCCAGCCCCCTGAGTTACATGATACTATGATGTGTTATATAGTGCAGTGATCCATCCCCCTGAGTTACATGATACCACGATGTGTTATATAGCGCAGTGATCCAGCCCCCTGAGTTACATGATACCATGATGTGTTATATAGTGCAGTGATCCAGGCCCCTGAGTTACATGATACTATGATGTGTTATATAGTGCAGTGGTCGAGCCCCCTGAGTTACATGATACTGTGCTGTGTTATATAGCGCAGTGATCCATCCCCCTGAGTTACATGATACCACGATGTGTTATATAGCGCAGTGATCCAGCCCCCTGAGTTACATGATACCATGATGTGTTATATAGTGCAGTGATCCAGGCCCCTGAGTTACATGATACCACGATGTGTTATATAGCGCAGTGATCCAGCCCCCTGAGTTACATGATACCATGATGTGTTATATAGTGCAGTGATCCAGGCCCCTGAGTTACATGATACTATGATGTGTTATATAGTGCAGTGATCCAGTCCCCTGTGGGTTGGGGATAAGGACAGGGTATCTGTCTCCTTACGCTGTACGCAATAGGCAAGCAACGAGGGAACTCAAAACGTGACTTGATCTTACTCCAACCAGCTCAAGTGATTGCTCTGATCAAAGGCCTTGCATAGTCTGTAATTATATATCTTAAAACTTCAGTCATCCATTCGTTCATTCATTCATTCATTTATTCATTCATTCTTCATTCATTCATTAATTCATTCATTCTTTCGTTCGTTCATTCTTCATTCGTTCGTTCATTCAATCATCTATTCTTTCGACATACTTCATTCTTCATTCATTCTTCATTCATTTTTCATTCATTCTTCATTTATTCATGTGTACATCCATTCATTTTCTCTCTCTCTGTCTGCCCACTGCAGACACCCCAAGTCTACGAGACCCACACGCCGTGGAGACGCTGCAGGACCAGGCCCAGCTGATGCTGTCGGAGCACGTGCACCTGCACTACCCTCGTCAGCTCGTGCGCTTCGGTCGGCTGCTGCTGCTGCTGTCCAAGCTGCAGGCGCTGCGCACTGCTCTATTGGAGCGCATCTTCTTCCGTGGCATCGTCGGCTCCACCTCCATCGACAAACTCATCGGCAACCTCCTCCACGGGGACGTCATGTAGAGCGTTGAAGACATCGCAGACCTTGGGGAGCGTTGCGTTAGCTTACCTAGTCGGCAAATGATAGGTTGGTGTCAGCAATGAGTCGAGCATTTGACTGCCTTTACGTCTGCTTTCATCACGTTGGCCAATGTTGACACCGGCCTATTCCTCGCAAAGTCTGGCAAGGTTCCTAGCGTAAGCAACGCGCCCTAGAGCTTCGGCAACGTGGCAAGGAGCGGGTGATGAGGTGGGGACATCTTCATGGCGATGTCCTCTTAATTAAGTGTTAAGACTTTGGCATTTCGCAGTATGACGTTGTTCTCGGAAGGATAGACGACGTCACCGTTTTGATAGCTGGTGATGTCATAAGAGCGTAGAAGTCAGCAGCTTGGTCTATGACGACGTACTGCAGAGCAGCGAAGGCATGCATATTTCGCTATGTGGCTACGCTCTGTAGAGGCATTGATCAAATGTAGTGGGATGTGTTGGGAGTTGTTGGCGATGTGGCAGTGTCACTCAGAGAGAGGGATGAAATATTGAGAGACAATGAAGATAAATATACTTTTCTTGTATGTTGTAGGGATGTATTTTCAGGCGCTCTTGTTGTGAAGAATGGTTCACTGATAAGAAGCAGGAACTTAATACATGTTAAAACATACAAACAGTTGGGTTTTTAGAATCATTTTTCAGACTCGACCAGGACTAGCACTGACAAACAGCCATAAATGTACTCCTCGCACGTGCTGTGGTGATCAAGGATAAACGTGTAACAGAATAGCGAATTCAACCAAAGGCAATTTGCGTTAAACTGTTAAGTTTTGCAGGTGGGTCATACTGAACAGGAATCACCTACACTGGTCCAAGGGAAGGGACTGTATATGTCATGGCTTGTGCACCCCAGAAGGTGTCGGAGACTTGACATATACCGATTGCCTTTATTGTCTATTAGGAAATTAGCCAGGTCCAACAAGAGAAAAGTATGATCACTTGTAAATGGCAGAGATACTCGATGTTCAAACGTCAACTATGATACAAGATATTAACATGTTAAACCGTGTTTCAGGATGTACGGGATTGATGCACAAACACACGCACAAACACACGCACAAACACACGCACACACACACACACACAAACACACACAGAGCAAGATCTCTCCCACACTGCTCAGAACCACAGCTGGCAGATGGACACGGGCTCCATGTATCACGCGATCTGAGCAGCCTTGCTCTTCTCCTTGCAAGATGCATTCCAGAGTCTGGCAAAGAGAGATTTTTGTCTCCTTCTCAGAGAGACTTACACATGTTCCTTGGGTTTCATTATTATTAACTGTTTGATGCCCTACCACACACTTCAGTATTTCTCGAATTCCCAAATGATCTGCGTCGAAAATTTCAATAAAAATGTCGCAGTTATTTAGTTGAGCTTCCATTATTTGAATGTCACGTGACATTTTCCTCGTTGAAAAAGTTTCTACACCTTGCTTTTTTATATGTTGAAATCAGCGGTTTGACAATGTCCATCCATCAAACACAGGCATTAGGGCTAACATGACAATGTTGAGTCTTGTGGACTCTCTTAGAAGACTGCACTATCTTTGTAGAGAGTTCATGTATACTTCAGTGTCAGATGTAGTCTTTTTATTCAGCAAGCATTAGTTTGCTTTACATTATTCTCCAATTTTCCATGAAGGGTCACAAGGTCACAATATGCTTCGTTGCTGAAGCCACGCATCAAAATGATTACCTTCCTTTAATATTCAGCAGGTTATATCATGTCCCTTCGTCGAGTGATGTAGTGTATGGACCTGTTGTTGTGATCACCCAATCGTATACACAAATGCTGGATTGTTTCTGTCAATCCAACTGTGTGAAGCTCTTGGTTTAAAAAAAAGAAAAGGAGAGGTTGTCTTAGTATTTTCCATGTGTTAACCGGAACCAGATTTATCTCCATTGATGTGAGAAAAGAGAGAGGAACGTTAACAACAATCAGAAAACTACTAACTGCAGGATTGAGAGCTCAGTAAACAGGCTGTTCGAAAAATATAGTATGAAAAGTCAGTGTTTTGTAAACTATTCCATTACTTAACTGAAGTTGAATGAGTCAGTTAAGACACAGTTAAGACAATTACACTTTCTGGTAATGCCGTTTCTTTTATTTTGTCAATCTGGTGCTCTGAATTCCATCAATCCTATATCACATTATTTGCGATGAAACATTTTATCGGATGTCAAAGTGAGACCCTCCTTAGTAACAGGATAACCATGTGTTGCACAGCTAACTACATACCTCTCACAGGATAACGATGTGGTGCACAGCTAACTACATACCTCTCACAGGATAATGATGTGGTGCACAGATAAATTTTCGTCATCCTTTTAAGGACATTGTACAATAAGTATCAATGATTATCTGATGGAATATATGAATGCTCATTGTTAATAGTTACCCTTACATGGTCGCCTTTGTGTTATATAATTGTTTCTTTTTCTAAGAGACAGTGTTAGAATAGTAGGTTTCTCGAAATCCTTTTCTGCTTCCTTCCAGAGTGCTCAGCATGCTATTTGATGAAAGCTTAATTACGCTGTTGGTAATTTATATGTCATCTGCATGAATATTCTTTTTTGATGATGCTCCCAATAACAGTCTGATGTATTTCCCAAATGTAGCAATGTGTGCTCATAAAGTGCAATAACCCTGACGGCCGTGCATTTATTTGTGGGAGAGTGAAACTTCTCATTTCGAAATGTTCATTCATAGCCTTGTGCAAAGAGTGTATGTTATTTCTGGCGATTAAACATTTCATCGAGATACTTGTGTGCATCCTTTAAATGTGCCTATTATTTTCTTCCTTTGTTATGTAGGGTGTTCATTGGCACGTCTTCTAATTAACTTCTGATGTGTTTTATCCATAGATTAGTTCAGTGTTAGAAGTATTCGTAGTCTCCACGCCACTGTTCGCCTCTTCTAATGAAAAAAAGACTATTGGACGATAAGTCAGCTTTTTAGAACTGGACTTCATAATCACTTATTCTCAGCAAGAAGTGAAGACTGGATACACCACGTGACACGGTCGCGGGTGATTCAGCCGTAAGTATTACGAGTTGTATGCGGTGGTGGGGAAAGTGTGTGTGTGTGTGTGTGTGTGTGTGTGTGTGTGTGTGTGTGTGTGTGTGTGTGTGTGTGTGTGTGTGTGTGTGTGTGTGTGTGTGTGTGTGTGTGTGAGAGAGAGTGAGAGAGAGAGAGAGAGAGAGAGAGAGAGAGAGAGAGAGAGAGTATGTGTGTGCGTGCGTGTGTGTGTGTGTGTGTGTGTGTGTGCGTGCGTGCGTGCGTATTTAAAGCAAAGAAATGCAGAGAAGCAAATGGTGTAAATGCAAAATGTTTTCAACAGCCTCCCACTTGGAAAAGATCCTGGAATCGTGCAGTGCATCATCTTCCTATTCCAGTGTAGTCTCCTTGTCTTGGGCAGGACACTGAGATTTGGAAGAACAGTCAACAACTTCACGGAGCTGAATGTTTTCGTTTGAGACACTGCTATTGTTTCCTGCGCATGAAACAGCGAATGATATATTTCAGTTTCTTTTTCATCTCTCTGTCACGCAGAACAGTAACCCTGCTTATTCATTGTTATAACGTGAACTGTCCTGGGGAAAGTGAACTCGATATTTATAAAATGAACATGCAAATCCAATGTTTGGAAAAAGACAAACCCTCAAAACCGATCTCCAAAGAACCTCCAGTAGCTTGAAGCCCATTGGCTGGGGGTTCCAGCTGATGAGGGAGGCATCCAGCGACTCCGGTCTTATTACTAGGGTTTTATTCCAACAGCTGAGGCTTGACTGCTACATCCATATACATGTACATTCATATACACATATACATCCACGCGAACGCATACCCTTCCCCCCCCCCTTATTTTTTCCTTCTTTTTAGCCAGTGGCTATTTTGCACTTTGGTAGCCTAGAAAGTATAATTTAAGAGGATCTTCCGTATTACTGCATGCTGTTTGCCAAGTGTTGTGCATGGAGCTTTTGGGGCTTTTTGTAAATAGCCTGCTTGGTATGCCACGCTGTTTTACTGAAGGCTCATTGAGTCAACTCGTCCTACTCTTCACACTAAGTGAACCAAACCAACTCTGCAATGATTCATTGAATGACTGAAAGACAGACTGGATCTTGGGTGGCTGGCTGGTTGGACGTCTGATTAACTGACTGTCTCAATAGACTAACTGTCTGATTGAATGACTGCCTGATTGACTAATTGTCTGACTGTCTAATTGACTGACTGTCTGACTGTCTGACTGTCTGACTGTCTAACTGTCTGACTGACTGTCTGATTGAATGACTGTCTGACTGTCTAATTGACTGACTGTCTGACTCTCTGATTGACTGACTGTCTGATTGAATGATTGTCTGACTGTCTAATTGACTGGCTGTCTGACTCTCTGATTGACTAACTGACTGTCTGACTGTCTAATTGACTGAGTGTCTGACTGTCTGATTGACTGACTGTCTGACTTTCTGGTTGACTGACTGTCTGACTGTCTGATTGACTGACTGTCTGATTGACTGACTGTCTGATTGACTGACTGTCTGACTGACCGTCTAACTGACTGTCTAATTGACCAATCGATGACTGACTGGTAGACTGACTGTTTGAAAAACATATAGAAAAATGAATGATTGACAGACTGAAAGACTGGCTAGCTGGTTAACAAGCTCACTGACTGACTGACTGAATTAATGGATGACTGACTAACTGACTGACTGACTGACTGACTGACTGACTGACCGACCGACCGACAGACCGACCGACTGGCAGGCTGGGTGGCTGGCTGGCTGACTAGCTCGCTGGCTATCTGCCTACCTATGTGCCTGCCTGTCTACCTAACTATTTGCCTGTGTGTCTGTCTGCTTATCTGCCTGCCTGCCGGGCTGGCTGGCAGGCTGGCTGTTGGCCTGCCTGCCTGCCCGCCTGCCCACCTGACTCTCTTTCTGCCTATCTGTCGGCTCATCTGTCCGCTTTCATAAGTCCTCACCCGCCCCAAGTTTTGTTGAAAGGACACGGCATTTGCATGTCCGGTAAAACACTGGGGGGAGATTAAAAAAACAAACAGACGAGGGCACCGACCAGAAAAATGAACCCGGGTCACTCACGTGGCAGTCGGCAGCGACACCACTAGGCCACGCGTATTTACACAAAACAGAGAGTGTTGACGGATATCTTTCCAACTTTCCCCGTAACATTGTGGTCATAATAATGATTGTGATGTTCCTTTCGACCTACATCGCCTCAACTAAACCCGCAAACAAAACGAGAGAAACACCATGAGATGTGAAATAACATTATATCAATTGACTAGATTCTTCATTAACTCCGCTCTCCATCTACTTGTTCAACAAGGTGGGGTTTATTTTCTTCAACACAGCGGTGTTTAATTTTCTTCAAGCTCGATCGAGTAAGCTGCACGTCTTGAGACGACAAGAAGTTTTTCGCAAAAAAAGTGCACACATTAGAAAGATTCAGTGATGTAGAACTGTACAAGAAAGTCATATTTAGGTGTCAGGACATTCTACAACTGACAGTTGCAGAAGCCACAGAAATTTCGAATCCAGCGAGGCTAGGCCGCCATGAGGACATGTGGGGCCTGTAGCGTGGAAAATAGTAACCCGTGGAAAACAGTGACGGAAGTCATCGCAGAGTTATCTGCGAGGGATTTTCTGAAAATTCAACTCTAAAAAGAGACGGCACCCGCCACTCCGCCTGACTGACTTGGCACGCCCGGGGAGTTATGCTAAGATCCGGCCGCGTAAATATATCTGCGTTTTGTGACAAACGTCTTGCTCGGCGGTACTGTACTCCATGCACCTTAACGGTGCGCGTGATTCGGGTGTAATCTTAAGCTAAACGACGTTTATTGGCGCTGCTGAAATGGTCTAAGTCGGAAACATTCGGAACGTCGTTTAGCTTAAGATTACACCCGAATCACGCGCACCGTTAAGGTGCATGGAGTACAGTACCGCCGAGCAAGACGTTTGTCACAAAACGCAGATATATTTACGCGGCCGGATCTTAGCATAACTCCCCGGGCGTGCCAAGTCAGTCAACGGTCGCGTTTTATAAAACCAGACTACAAACAGACTACAGGGAGGTGACTCCCATATTATTTCCGTCAGGGGAGACGGCTTTACACGGGGAAAAACTTTTTTGAACGCTACATCATGTGTTAAACTACACAAATGCACCAAAACCTCGTAAAGCAACTAATGCGTCGTTTGTCGGAATATATTCCATGCGAAGAACAGGTGCAGGAGCGGTAAATTGCATAAAGCACGTCCCTCGCAGATAACTCGGCGATGACTTCCGTCACTGTTTTCCACGGGTTACCATTTTCCACGCTACAGGGCCTGTTCAAGAGGCCTACCAGTACGTACCGGTTGATACCGTTCGTCTCTTGAACGACTTGGTACGGCTACCGGTATCGACCGGTTCGTACCGCGCCGGAACGCTGTTGCCAAAATGGCTGCCTTCGGGGAAAGGAAGAAAGTCGTCATCACAAATATGCGCTGTGGCACGCATTTCGACCTGTGATTATTACCCAGCCTAAGCGAGACGTTACAAGAAGTTAGGCTGATATTGTACTTTTCTTTTTTAAAAGAATAACTACTCTGAAATAATTACCGGGCAAGAGGTGAGCAAATATTTCCACGACAGATGGTAAAACAATTTCAAGGGAAGCAACTCTTATTTCTTACGTTAGCCCTAAGTTTGTTGTATAAGCTCCCTTGAAGTGAGCATCGAACTAATCTTGCTTACACCAAGTTAGCATTGTCGTTTTGACATAAATTTCTATTCGAGCGATGCCAAACATTCATGCACAGCTACATCTTAACGTATTTCATCAGTTCCACAAGGAACGAGCAGTCTGCAGCTGCTGGTTTACTCAATTGGTTGAGAAGCGCAATCCGCGACGATGAGAAGGCATCGCGGAAGCCATCTTGGCTACCGTTCGGTCATAACGAGTCGTTCAAGAGTGCACATTGGTTGCTCGGCTACTGGTCGGCTACCGGTAGGTCGTCTTGAACGCACGGCTGGTTGGACACATGTCTACCGCTACGTCACAAGCAGGAACCCATCTGATTGGCTGTTCGAGGAAGTGTCCCATGGACATTTAAAAATAGAACGTATTTCCATTGTGCAGACGCACGACAGAACTCTGTTTTGGGGACTTGCGAGTGCCACATTTTATTAGGAATCGGCATAGTTGTCAGAAATGTGTCAATGTGTGAGAAAGCTTTTATCTGCTGGTCTGTCTGACAGAAAGTAGGAAATAGCCACATGCCTAATACTGCTTACTTTACACTACCTGCAAAGCAAAATGCACGTTATCGCTAGAAACTCTACGTGCATTACTGACAAAAAATACAAGCAGTCGTTATGGTTTCATCTTCTCTCGTTTGTTTTCCAGAAACCAGTGCGGAAAACCTGCAGCCACCATTACAATTCACTCGCCCAGTTGTTGTTTTTTCCTGACTCGGAATTCTTGAATCATGCACTGGATATCTTTACTGCTAACAGTCATCAAAACGACCTTATCGATTTCACCTCCATTGCTCGGCAGACGTTGCAAGCCTTCTTCTCTCACACACTGGTTGTAACATCGCGGCGCCTGCAGCATCATTTATTCCCCACAGCACTCACGCAGAAATGGATTCTGTCGCCTCCGTCTGTCGATGCACTGCTTCAGCCTCGTGAATGGGTCGATAAACAAATCAAGCTCCCAGTCTGACCGCTGAGGTGGCTTTTATCCACGCCGTTGGGTATTCGAGAGGCCTGATTCAGCGAACTTCCCTGTGGAGTTGATTGGATATCAATGGTGTGCAAATCAACCAGAGAAGTCGTCTTCTCACGATGGAAATATCATCGGAAAGCACCTGCCTTGTTGCTATGGAGACGAACCGCATCTATGGAGAAACCGATGCTGAACTAATAGGGAGGCTGGGCTGCTATCAGAATCCATTGAGGAAACCCGCATCGTCAGCGAAATTTCCCCTCCAACCCACTGCTAGAAGCCAGAGGTTGTTCCCTCTGCTGTTAGCATTCTCTTCATCTCTGCAACGGTGCC
>JAWQFJ010000988.1:60971-62629 GCA_034096865.1 Theodoxus fluviatilis
TCACCCACGCACACATGCATACACACATACACAGAAATACACATACACCCACACACTCATACGCAGAGACACACGCACACGCACGCACACACACAAGCACGTACGCCCATACATACACATACATACATACATACATACATACATACATATCAAATCACTTTATTGCAGAAAAATTTCACAAAATAATGACATATCCGCAAAAACACAAGCCATGCAAGTGAGTGTCTGGTCCACTCGTAAATCCACCATACGTTTGCGATGCCTGCTCATGTACTCATGGAGAGAAAACAGGAGTGTACATACATACATACATACATACATACATACATACATACATACATACATACATACATACATACATACATACATACATACATACATACATACATACATACATACATACATACATACATACATACATACATACATACATACATACATACATACATACATACATACATACATACATACATACATACATACATACATACATACATACATACATACATACATACATACATACATACATACATGTTGGCATCCGTCAGTCTCGTGAGACTATGGAGTGTGCGCCAGGTTTGGTCAGTCCGGGGTTGAGCGGCAGCGTACTCTGTGGCTGTAGAGCCCGATCCTTGAGCCGCATGCTCTGTTGCACTTGTCATGTAAAACAGCGGCACTGAAGTGACCTCTCCAGGGCGTGAGCCTGGGCAGCGTGTATGGAGATCCTGGGTTGCCCAGTCGTCAGAATCCCCCACTCGGCCTCGCTGGTGTGGTCCAAAGGAACGCGGAGCGACACGTTTGGCACCAGTCTGGCTGCAGAAGCTGCCGGAAGGAGGTCAAGACTGACGGCCAACCGCCTTAGGGGCTTCACTCCGGATTTGTGTAGGGTTTACTCCTTAGCCTTTCCTCCTCCCGAAGGTATCCACAAGGCAGCGGAGCCCTAGTTTTATTCGCCTCTTACGAATCGCGCAGGGAGACGCGGCGGGTCAATTCTTACCCCGAGCCCGCAGGGGTGATACATACATACACACACACATATACACAGTCGCAGACAGACAAACAGATACAAACACTCACACACACACACACGCACACACACGCACACACACACACACACGCACGCACGCACGCACACACACACACACGCACACACACACACACACACACGCACACACACACACACACACATACATACACTTTCATCAACATTACAACCATTTATCCATCCTCCAAATTCGAAACTCGGCTCGAAAATCTGCTACCCTAGAGTTGAGCAAGATACACATGGGACAACTATTATGGACCAATGCACGCGACCTGTCAAAGTGTCACGTGATACAATGTGTAGGCGGACACCCATCTGATCTTAGTCACTGAGGAAGGTCAAGGTCATGTTCCTCGGCTGCCACCTCAGCATTTTGTGCAGGATCTGACAGGAGTAGGTTAGCAGTCTAGGTTGTGTGCATGATTCACCGCTATCGCTTCCACGGAGACGAACATAAGGACAAAAATGAAAATGAAAACAAAGACGACGATCATGATGACGACGGCAAATGAGGAGGAGGAGGGGGAGGAGGAGGAGGAGCACGAGGAGGAGGAGGAGGAGGAGAAGGAGGAGGAGTACGAGGACAGGGAGGAGGAGGAGGAGGATGGAGGGG
>JAWQFJ010000989.1:0-188133 GCA_034096865.1 Theodoxus fluviatilis
GAGAGTGAGGAAGATGAAGAGGATGATCAACATGCAGTGCTCACAAGTTCATGATGCATTTCAATTACATCTGGTTCACGTTAGGGGCACCGATGGTTGGTCACATGATACTGACACTAGCAGGACAGACAATCTCATATCAGCCATACAGACCTGTTTACCTATACGATTTTGGCGTATTTTTTACGCCAAACTATTGAAAATACGACTACTACGACTTGTGTGGAAAAATAGGACAATCGTGAAATCGAAAAATACGACAATGGTGAAATCAAAAGGGTTTTTTTTCCCCGTGAAGTTTTGATCCACAATTTACTTTTCCTGCTGCTGGAAGCAGTCTCCCACTCTTCGAGTTTTGTTTTGACAAGAGCTCTTCATCGGACATTTGTGTAATATGGGTTGACAACACTGTTGTGACTGCATGGTGTTCCCAGAGGGCTGTTTAGTTTAGCTACAGAATGCTGGGGTAAGAAGTGGGTCAAGCAATCTTAAAAAAACATTTGCAGGGAGGATACCTGAGCCCGCCTCTCTGTTTCACTTCTCTCTCTCTCTCTCTCTCTCTCTCTCTCTCTCTCTCTCTCTCTCTCTCTCTCTCTCTCTCTCTCTCTCTCTCTCTCTCTCTCTCTCTCTAAGTCTCTGTCTCTCTCTCTCTCTGTCTCTCTCTCTCTCTGTCTCTCTGTCTCTCTCTCTCTGTCTCTCTCTCTCTCTCTCTCTCTCTCTCTCTCTCTCTCTCTCTCTCTCTGTCTCTCTAAGTCTCTGTCTCTCTCTGTCTGTCTGTCTCTCTCTCTCTCTCTCTCTCTCTCTCTCTCTCTCTGTCTCTCTGTCTGTCTCTGTCTCTCTCTGTCTCTCTCTGTCTCTCTGTCTGTCTCTCTGTCTCTCTCTCTGTCTCTCTCTAAGTCTCTCTCTCTCTCTCTCTCTCTCTAAGTCTCTGTCTCTCTCTCTGTCTGTCTCTCTCTCTGTCTGTCTCTCTCTCTGTCTCTCTCTGTCTCTCTCTCTCTAAGTCTCTGTCTCTCTCTCTCTCTATCTGTCTCTCTGTCTCTCTCTCTCTCTCTCTCTCTCTCTCTCTCTCTCTCTCTCTCTCTCTCTCTCTCTCTCTCTCTCTCTCTCTCTCTCTCTCTCTCTCTCTCTCTCTCTCGTAGAATATGAGATTTCGGGAAACTGCAGCAGTGTTCATAAACGAGAATGATTCCCAAGTGAAAATACATAGAGCAAAGAGGCCAAAATCAGTTCAGGCGCGCTGCGGGATGCAGCGGTCAAGGGGGAGATAACTCTTCACTTGCATTGCCTCTTTGTTTGCAAATCAAAAGCTGCATTTTTGAAATTGTCGGTCCGCGCAAAAAATACGCACAGTTTTAAAAAAATACGCATATCTGAACCAGTGAGTACGCTGAGGCAAAATTTGGGGTACCCAGGTCTGGCCATATCTTCACTGGTAAGTCAATGCTTTTCTTTATATAATTCCAAGAGAAGTTAAGTCAAAATTGTTCAAAGGGAATATCCTCTGTCTGTTCGCACACTTATTTCCAAGTCGAGTAGGTTTAATTTGGTTTCCACGAGAAATAAAAAGTTAAAAAAAAAAAAAGTTATTGCCGACCTACCTACCCTATTTTTTTTGGCTATGTTACCTTAACCACACCAATTTTTTTTTTTTGGCCCTACTGTTAACTTATAAAAGTTGCAGGGGTCACTTTGGTGGTGGAAAGACATCGCCATATAATAATTTTCTTTTTTTATTAAGTTAATTTGTTCCTCTTTAAAAAGCTTGTAGGTTGGTGACTTCCCATAACATCTAAGTTTTCTAACCAGTAGCACATATGTATGCAACTATATAAATATTAACTCACTTGCAACGTAGGTTTTTCAAGCATTTTAAAAAATCTAACAAAAATAGAAAGCCATGAAATAATTACAAAAGCTATATATCAAATAAAAGATATTTATTCACTTAATTCAAACAAATCATGATCAAAATGTTTCAATGTGCATGATTTGAGTTATATCTACTGAAATAATGCATGTAATCAGCAAAAAAAAAAAAAAAAAAGTTCAAAAATCGTCAGTCAAGTTGCAAGAATTGAAAAATGCTGGAATGGTGCCACCAAAAAAAAAAAATCTGAAATGCAAAAACAATGCCAATATATTTACCTATATTCTGATAGCATTTGCAATATAAAAAAGGCACCTAGAAAAGAAAAATCACTATATAAATTGATAGATTTTCACGGAAAAGTAGTTGTCGGCCATTTTTGCAAAACATAGGGTATTCACATAAAAAATTCACTGATTCAAACTCCCCTCAAAAGAAATCACAAAGAAAGGTAACTCACTGTGCAAAAGTGGTCTCTACATAATTCTAAACTGGAGTTGCCTCCCTTAGACCATTCGTGAAAATACAGGAATGTTTTGAAGGCAACGCCCCATATGAGGCGTTACGTTGCAAGAGAGTTAATCATCCATTCTAAGAGCACAGACATACAACTTCCTATGGTTATTGGAGGGTAACTACGAGAGTCTTTAGGATCCTTACCCGACTTGAAAAACGGAATGACAATATACTCCCGTCATTGAAAGTGGGGGAAAACCCGGAGACCAAATAATATTTAATTTATCGATTAACAACTGGAGCGATGGCGTAGTCATATACGAAATGCCATCAGGACCAAGAGATATATCATAGGCGTTCTCAAGGAGTCGAGAAGCTCTCGCAGAGAAAAAGGCCTACTATAAACTTCCGAGTTGTCAGATTTTAACTTAAAGCAAATCTTTTCCCGCCGCCTTGTTCCGTTGGAACGACAGTTTGAAGAAAGAAACAGCGAAATTATGGGTGAAGATTGAAACTACAGCATCAGCAATCTTAGAAGTCCAGTTACGAGTTCTTCCATCGACTGACAGGTGAGAAACGGGAGATGAAACAAACTTCCCTGAGATCTTCCGCACCATCTCCCACGTCTTGTGAATAGAAGTTCTGATGAGAGTTTGCTAACTTACTCTCTCCAGGACAGCCTCCTGGCAGCGCTGATGGTGAGCCGAGCCTGGGCTCGATGTTCCCTGACACGGCGAAGATTCCAGGGGCATGAGTTTCATCGAAAAAATCGAAGAGCTTATTTCTCAGGCGAAGAGCCTCTCGACATTCCTGGTTAAACCATGGACGATGCACCCGCCGTGGTTCTGTCGAGGTTAGAGGGATTGACAAGTAGGCAATTTAATTTAAAACTTTGGTGAAAGAGCCTAGAGGGTCATCACCGCCATCGAAAGCTTTAGCACGGAGCCGAACCTCACAGAGGGATTGAAAGAGATTCCAGTCGGCTGCCTGGAGTTTCCACCGAGACAGCCTCTGAGCAGCAGAGGGTCTGGTAGATGTCAGCAGAACTGGAAAGTAGTCACTCCCATAGACGTTATTCACGCAGCGGCCATTTTGAAATCGAAAACGAGACGGACTTTGCAAAAATATTGGCGTCTGCTATGGCTAGCACCAGTAACAGTACATGGAGTGAAAATCTCCTTCATGTACCTTCATTCTAGCATGGAAATGCGGAAATATGGGCAAGTGTTGTTGGTGCCCACATTTAAAAAGACAGTCAGAGGATGTGGAGCGAGTCCAGCGCAGGGCTACCAAGTTGTTGAGTGAATGTTGGGAGATGTCTTACAGCGAGCGCGTAGAGTATTTGAATCTGCACTCACTAAAAGGAATAAGGATTCGTGGTGACTGCACCGACTACTAAAGTTTTCAAAAACCAACTGGACAAGGTTCCTACATTCATATCGTTATCTAGAAGCTATGATGAGCGACACTGTCGCAATAGCAAAATTGCGCTAAGACCTTATGTTATATATAACGCAACACATTACGATGGGGCGTTCAAAAGGCTTCATGGCCTACATCTAGGGCGTGTTCAAGACGCCTACCGGTACGTACCGGTACGTACCGGTAGCATCTTGAACGACTTGTTACGGCTACCGGCACGTACCGGTACGTACCGCGCCGGAGAGCCGTTGCGCGTGTATAGCCAAAATGGCTGCCTTCGGGGAAAGGAAGAAAGTTGTCATCACAAATATGCGCTGTGGCACGCATTTCGACCTGTGATTATTACCCAGCCTAGACGAGACGTTACAATAAGGTAGGCTGATATTGTACTTTTCTTTTTTAAAAGAATAACTGCTCTGAAATAATTACCGGGCAAGATGTGAGCAAACATTTCAACGATAGACGGCAAAACAATTTCAAGGGAAGCAAATCTTATTTCTTACATTAGCCCTTGGTTTGTGGTGTTACCTCCCTTGAAGTGAGCATCGAAATATTCTTGCTTACACCAAGTCGGCACTGTCGTTTTGACATAAATTTCGATTCGAGCGATGTCGTGCATTCATGCACAGCTACAGCTTAACGTATTTCATCAGCTTCCACAAGGAACAAGCAGTCTGCAGCTGCTGGTTTACTCATTTGGTTGAGAAGCGCAATCCGCGGCGATGAGAAGGCATCTTGGAAGCCATCTTGGCTACCGTTGGGTCATAACGAGTCGTTCAAGATGGCACACCGGTAGGTAGGCTACCGGTAGGCTACCGGTAGGCTACCGGTAGGTCGTCTTGAACGCACGGCTAGCCTCTCAACTACTACTACTACTACTACTACTACTACTACATACCCAGTAGAAAGAAAGGGAAAGGATACGAAAAATTCATCGAAGGTTTTGTGCATGACATCGAAGGTAAAACAGGTTACCCTTCCGGTAGTGCTAAAATGCGGAATCCACCGAAATCCACCGAAATCCACCGGAATCCACCGAAATCCACCGGAATCCAATTGGAGGATCGTGAATTAATTAAAAATTTTTATACCGAAACTCACCGAAACTCGCCGAAACTCACCAGATCTCATATATGGTCAAGAGTACAGAGGTGCTGAGTAATGAAATGAAATAAAACCAGAATTGTTGGTCAAATTAGAGGTTTATTGTGTGTGTGTGTGTGTGTGTGTGTGGGGGGGGGTCGACCACGTCATTAAAACGAAAAGTTTTTCCTCTTTGTTATGTATTAGCCTTCAGACTAACCAAGATTACATGTGTGGGTGATGTAGGTGACCGTACAACAGCTACAGCTTTCAACAGTGCCACATAGCATGAAAACGTTTTTAAAATGTTTGAATGGTTTGATTTACGTTTACGGTTCACAATGAAACATTAAGAAAACGTGTTAGAAATGTCGACGCAAAAACTGTTTAAATGCGAACTTTAAAAAAAAGGTTTATAAATGTTGACGCAAAAACAGTTTGAATGCGAACTTCTTTGAAACATTAATTAAATCTATTTTGCCTGCAATTAGGTCCAAATGAAAAACATTTTACTTTAAAAAAATCATAGGTCGCCCATGTGTCCTGCTACCCTTTCTCGAGTTATATATGAAACTTACAGAAGTAAAATTTAAAATTTTAATTTAAGAATAACATCAAATTAAATTTCATATTTTCCAGAAACATTAGATTAACATGATCAGAAAACGTTTTCTAAATGTTTTCCTGTGCATTTCAGTAACGTTTTAGAAACGTTTCTGGTAAACGGAAAAGAAACAAAATTCAAACCATTATAAAACAGTTTTAAAACGTTTTAGATTGTTTTGTGGGTGATGTTTGTGTGCGTGTTTGTGCGTGTTTGTGTGGGTCATATCCCAGATAGCATTTAAAGCGGGCCCCATACCGGGCCAATGTCGGCCAGACGTGCGAGCGGGCCCAGCACTGGCATCTGGAGCTGGCCCCGTGCTGGATATGAGAATTTGTCCCACACTGGCCCTCCCACCATTCATGCCTTTTCAGAGACCTGTATGAATATGCTGATCATACTACATGCATTGCAGGTTTGAAGGAATCACACGGTATGCTGCTCTGTTTCTTGGTGCACTGTTTGGCGCACAATGTGCATGGATATTAGATCGGCATTGTCAATAACTTGTAAACACACACGCACTCACACACAAAAGCAAACTCGGCCCATCAGAAGGATCGTAGCATCTTACTACATGGACCCGCTTTTTTTAAAACTGAGCCTGTTGAGATCCTTGGCTCACAAAATACCCAACACTGAATATGAATCACTCCGACCGAAACCAGGGCCGGATCAAAGTTTTTTGAGGGGGGGTGCTTAAAATTGTTTTAGGGTCTTCTCATCGAAGTGGCGAAGCCACGAGTGCGTGCCTGCGAAGCAGGCACGCCCCTCTAGGGGGGTCCGGGGGCATGCCCCCCCGGAAAATTTGGAGAAAAATGGTGCAAATCTGTGCAATCTGGCAGTGCGGTCATTTCCAAGAGTTTTTGTTTGGTCACAGATTCTTCCTGTCTCTGCCCGGGTTTGATTTGTCTGTGCGAGTAGCAAAAGGAAGGCATCTTAATTATAGCAGCACCCCCCCCCCCCCCTCCCTCCCCAGCTACCTTGGCTGCCAAGTAGAGTGTGCTTATACCAAGTGGAGAGTAGTACAGCATCTGGGCCCAGCATCTTTTAGCCCCCCCCCCCCCCCCCCTCCTTCCCAAGCTTTTTACTAACTATACTGTCTCTGCTACCAAGCAAAGTGTGCCGATATCCGATGAGGTGGGAAGTAGATCAACATATTTGAGCAACCACCCCCCCCCCCCCTCCCTCCTTCCCCCAACTCCCGGCTGCCACGGAGGTTTTTTTTTTTTTTTTTTTTTTTTGGGGGGGGGGGTGCTCGAGCACCCCCAGCACCCCCCCTAGATCCGGCGCTGGCGTGGATCAATCTGAATCTTAATATCCGCGTCAACACAACTCAAACTCACAACCACTCACACATACTCACACATACACACACGCACACACACGACCACACGCACACACACACACACACCACACACACACACACACACACACACACACACACACACACACACACACACACACACATAATAAACCTCTAATTTGACCAACAATTCTGGTTTTATTTCATTTCATTACTCAGCACCTCTGTACTCTTGACCATATTATGAGATCTGGTGAGTTTCGGTGAGTTTCGGTATAAAAATTGTAATTAATTCGCGATTCTTCAATTGGATTCCGGTGGATTACGGGGGCCTGGGTAAAGAACGAGCGAAGACGAGCGAAACGAGCGAAGACGAGCGAAGCCCCAAAATACGAGCAGGCATAAGGAAATTTAACATTTTTTACTTTTTCACCCTCAAATATGCAAAAAAGAAGAAGAAAAGTCCATTTTCCCCCGTCGTCCTCAGCTAGGCCCTACTACAGTGGAGTCCGGATATATGACGGGTGTTTGTCCAGCCGTTTGACCCGTGAAGTTGGGGGGGTCAGGGTCAAGGGAAGCAACTCCGTTATAACTCAATCACACAATCTTGCGTGTACAATTATGTATACGTGTATCACTCTCATCTTGTGACCTTAACTAAGATTTATGAACACAATAAAACAAAGGATCTCCATACTCTCAACCCCGCCCACCAACACCCACCCCACCCCCACCAAAATAAAATTTACTCTCATGCATGCGACGAATATAAAAAATATATATTTTTATACAAGTGGACAATTCATAAATTCTACACCATACAATGAAATTTATAAAGACGATAATCTATTCTAATCAAACGAAAAAATACAAAGGGGAGAAAAACAAAGAATGAAATAAACCACAAAGGAATGAAATAAACCACAAAAGTAGATCTAATCAGAAGTGGGCTGTTGTCCCTTCGCTCGTGTTGAGATGAATGCAACCCACGTGAGTTAACGGGCCTAACAGGAAGTGCAGCGCCGAGGTGAATGCTCAATGTCGACATTTTTTCGACAAATAAAATATCATACTTGGCATTTTTAATAATATCAACATCAATCAGGACCATTAATTATTATAGAACTGATCTTCGCGACCTCGATAGCTTTCGTTCGTTCTTTATCAACCTTCGCTCGTTTCGCTCGTTTCGCTCGTCTTCGCTCGTTCTTTACCTACCCCGGATTACGGTGGATTTCGGTGGATTCCGGTGGATTTCGGTGGATTCCGGTGGATTCCGCACTTTAGCACTACCCCAGTAATTTGACATTCGGCGTCACCGTGTCATGTGACGGTGATAAGTTTCGTCTGCAACTCGCACTTACGTTATGGTCGAAGTAGATTGATGTTTACTTCGTCCACTGAACGCTGTCAAGACTAATGCTCGAATGAATGAAGTATGATTTCATAATTTTTCCGGATTAATACAAATGTATATCAAATACATCAGTTCAATTTAATCGAGTCAATTAATCGAGTACATGTCCACTAGGTGAAAAATGTGTTGAGTGGAACGCAAGTCAGAAAAGTTACACTTGCAGTCTAAACAACAAAATGAATACAGTGTTTGTATTGAAAAATCAGGTCAATCTTTTCGTCGTTTGGTTCCACGACAAGAGTATGAAATCTTGTTTCCAGCGAGATTAGGAGCTTCTGCAAACATGGCTGACAACGGTCAGAATGGTTATAGTTGCTTGGTTTTTTCCTTGTCAAAACTTGTTATACCGTCAGATTGTAACCACCATCAGATTTTCTGCAACTTTTCGAAGCGAATCTAGCCTAAAAACCTACCAGTTATGCATCGTGTTAACAGGATTGACTCGTTGCTTGTAGAACGACGGTACTCGGTAGCAGTACCACACACGGTGTGTGCGTGAATGAGTACGAATGCACATGTCTGGTGTGAACATCTATAAAGTATAATACACTTCCTCCTCTGTGTGACTGTGTGAGTGTTAATTCAGCGTCTATGACATGCCAAAGGAAAACAAAACATGTCATAATAGGAGCTTTCCTGAACCTATCCATCATGTTTTAAATATATGGTCGATTGTTCCTGGGCCAATAGCTTAGAAATGGATTTACATGCTTTACAAACACTCCGTCATAGCAATTCTCTAATGGCTCAGCTGGTAGAGCGTTCGACTCTTGGTCATGCATGACCAGGTTTGATTCTGCGCTGAAACTTTTTTTTCTTCTCTTTTTTCGAGAGGTTGTGGGTTCGAACCCGACCTGGGTTTTTGTGTTTTTATGTGTGTGTGTGTGTTTTCCCCCTCTTTTCTCGAGAGGTTGCTGGTTCGAACCCGATCTGTTTTTAAATTTTTTTTAAATATGCCAAAACCTGGAGGCTCAGCGCCAGTGGTTTTTATCCCTCCAGGTTTACTGGAGGTCCTACAGACTTTATCCCTCCAGGTTTACTGGAGGTCCTACAGACTTTATCTGTCTGTCTGTCTGTCTGTCCCGTCTCCACGGCCTATATCTCAAAAACTACTGGACGGATTTCCTTGAGATTTTGCACACTGACTGGAAGTTAGGTCCCATTTAATATTATCAAATTTTCAGAATCGAGGTTTGAAAAGAAAGTGACTTTTTTACATTTTGGTGTTCCAATGAAAACGATTCAACAGACTCCATTTTGCAAAATCTGTGACGTTATCATTTGACGTCGAATAATGTGACGTCATTTGCGAGGAGATTTTTGAAGGAGGGTGAATAGAATAGAATAGAATAGAATTCTTCGGCTTGCTTAGGCGTCCAGGGCCTATCGCCGATTCTGGTAGTTCTCTGGCTGTATTTTTATTGTTCTTGGCCCGTATTCACGACGGCGATTTATCTTTTTAACACTCGATTTATCTCCTATCCCCGATTTATCTTGACTTCGGTTTAAATTCTCCTATTCATGACGGCGATTTAGCCCTAAACTCGATCGCGTCAAAGCAGAGTGTTAAACTATTCTCCCGAAGTCGGCAAGATAAATAGATAAACCGGGGTTATCGAGAGAGGCAAGATGGCAGCGATTGTGCTTAAGAAACGAATTCATGACAATCTGTTAAGGAAAAACCGAGTATTCCGAGACCGAAGGCACCCGTTAGAAGTATTTAATGATGAAGAGGTGTTCAGAAAGATTCGATTCCATCGAAAGGAAATCTTGGCCATCACCGACGAGATCCATAAAGAAATCAGTCGAACCCAGAATTATTCAAAGGCACAGCAACCGAAAGAATGACGTCGTCAGGCACTTATGACGCTATCACGCATTTTGCACGTGTTAACTCTACACATTCTTTCATAGACAATCTACACTCACAAACACAAGTAATCATACACGTTCTTTGCAAGCATGTCTACTTTACATTCTTCCTCAACACCAGCCTCACACGCCCGTCCTGCAAGTCCTTCTTGCGCTTAGATTTCAGGACCAACACACTCATTTCGGTTTGTGCTCTGTGTGATTCGGGTGTAATACTGCCAATAAACGTCGTTAAGCTTAAGATTACACCCGAATCACACGGACCGTTAAGGTGCATGGAGTACAGTACCGGTCAAGAGTCACAACAACCACCGACACCGACCATTTCAGCCTTCTTCATGATGCGTTAGAATCCTGCCGTGGTCGTGGTGAACATGGCTGACAACGGTCAGAATGATTACTTGCTTGGTTTTTTCCTTGTCAAAACTTGTTATACCGTCAGATTGTTACCACCATCAGATTTTCTGCAACTTTTCGAAGCGAATCTAGCCTAAAAACCTACCAGTTATGAATCGTGTTAACAGGATTGACTCGTTGCTTGTAGAATGACGATACTCGGTAGCAGTACCACACACGGTGTGTGCGTGAATCACTGAATGAGTACGAATGCACATGTCTGGGTTGAACATCTATAATACACTTCCTCCTCTGTGTGACTGTGTGAGTGTTAATTCAGCGTCTATGACATGCCAAAGGAAAGCAAAACATGTCATAATAGGAGCTTCCTGAACCTATCCATCATGTTTAAAATATATGGTTGATTGTTCCTGGGCCGATAGCTTAGAAGTGGATTTACATGCTTTACAAACACTCCGTCATAGCAATTCTCTAATGGCTCAGCTGGTAGAGCGTTCGACTCTTGGTCATGCATGACCAGGTTTGATTCTGCGCTGAAACTTTTTTTTTCTTCTCTTTTTTCGAGAGGTTGTGGTTTTTTTGTGTTTTTATGTGTGTGTGTGTTTTCCCCCTCTTTTCTCGAGAGGTTGCGGGTTCAAACCCGATCTTTTTTTAAATGCCAAAACCTGGAGGTTCAGCGCCAGCGGTTTTTATCTGTCTGTCTGTCCCGTCTTCACGGCTGATTTCTCAAAAACTACTGGACGGATTTCCTTGACATTTTGCACACTAACTGGAAGTTAGGTCCGATTGAATGTATCAAATTTTCAGAATCGAGGTTTGAAAAAAGTTACTTTTTACGACATACATTGCAAAGAAAACGCTACAACAGAGTCCAAATGCGAAATGCGTGATGTAGGCCTAATCATTTGACGTGGAATAACGTGACGTAATTTCGAGGAGATTTTCGAGGAGGATTAATTTCGAGAACATTGGTGAAGGAGAGAGAAGGATTTTTTTTACGATGCGGGTCGTTTCGTATCCTGGACGTTTCGTACCTAGTTCAGAACCTATGATGAGTGACATTATCGCAATAAGAAAATTGCGCTAAGACCCTATAGAAGGCAACACATTACGATGGGGCGTTCAAAAGGCTTCACGGCCTATATATAGCCTCTCAACTACTACTACTACTACTACTACTACTACTACTACTACTACTACTACTACTACTACTATGAATAAATACTACTCATGTCCCTCCAGGTTTACTGGAGGTCCTACAGACTTTTAAAATTATAATTGCTTTACAAACACATAGTACCGTTAATTGCCGAATGGCTCAGATGGTTAAAGCGTTGGACTATTGGAACGTTAGGTCATGTGTGAACGGGTTCGAATCCACGCTTAAACTTTTTCCTCTCTTTTTTCGAGAGGTTGCTGGCTCAAACCCGACCTGTTTTATTGGGGTTTTTTGTGTGTTTTTTCCCCCTCTTTTCTCGAGAGGTTCCGGGTTCGAACCCGATCTTCTTTTTTTGTGCCAAAACCTGGAGGTTCAGTGCCAGCGGTTTTTATCTGTCTGTCTGTCTGTGTGTGTGTGTGTGTGTGTGTGTGTGTGTGTGTGTCTGTCCCGACTCCACGGCTGATTTCTCAAAAACTACTGGACGGATTTCCTTGACATTTGCACACTAACTGGATGTTAGGTCCGATTGAATGTATCAAATTTTTAGAATCGAGGCTTGATGAGAAAGTGGTTTTTTAAGGTCGTACACTCGACATCGCCTCCCCAAATACTCCATTCATGGAATGGCCAAATTGCGAAATGTGTGACGTCATCAACAACGTGACGTCATTTGCGAGTAGAGTTTTGAGGATAATGAATTTCGAGAACATTGGTGAAAGGATAAAGAAGGATTTTTTACGATGCAAGTAGTCAATTCATGGAATGGCGACCCACTCCACAGCCACGCCCCTTTCTCGCTCTATCTCGCGTGGTAACAGATGCAGGCGGCAAAATGGCTTCCACATGAACGCAGATTCGTTGCGTTGTATTCCGGACATCATTTGTGTCTCATTTTTGCCAGACAGTGAGAAGATTTCTCAGACTGTGATAGACAGGGGTATGAATAAATACTACTCATGTTATTTAGACGAAATTAAGATCTATTAGCAAGCGGATTAAACGGTAGAGGTGACAGCTCGGTGCTTCAGATCAATGCGGAAAAAATTAAGCAGCACATTATGTATCGACTTTCTTTCCATCTTGACGCTGCTAAGCAGAAGATCAACCATCCTCATTGCTCGTGCAAGGCTGGGTAAGTGTTGTTGGTTTTTTAATCATGTATCTGTTACGTGTTTGATGGAGTAAGCTAAGCTCGTATTCCAAAATTTTATAACCTACACTTGAAGTGTTGTGTGTGGAGCCAAAAAGCTTCCGCAACTGTCCTTTGCACTGACTGTCCTATGCACGGACTGTCCTTTGCATTAACTGTCCTTCACACTGACTGTTCTATGCACTGACTGTCGGATGCACTGACTGTCCTATGCACTTTCACACTGACCAGTGCACAGAATGACCGGCATGTGTCCGAAGCACTGGTGAGCGCGACATGTCAGTGTGAAGGACAGTTAATGCAAAGGACGGTCAGTGCAAAGGACAGTCCGTGCATAGGACAGTCAGTGCAAAGGACAGTTGCGCAAGCTTTTTGGATCCACACACAACACTTCAGCAGTAGGTTCTACAATTTTGGAATGCGAGCTTAGGTTACTCCATCAAACGCGTAACAGATAAATGATTAAAAAAACAACAACACTTATACAGCCTTGCAGGAGCAATGAGCAGTAATGTTCAATTTCAAATGCAGATCTGAGACTCACCCCCGCACAGACTCCTTTGCTTTTATTCATCCGGTTGAAATTTAGCTGCTCGTGTGGCCACGGAAAAGAACGTTATAAATGCTTTACAAACACTATGTCATATCAATTCTCTAATGGCTCAGCTGGTAGAGCGTTAGACTCTTGGTCACGCATGATCAGATTCGATTCTACGCTGAAACTTTTTTTCTTCTCTTTTTTCGAGAGGTTGTGGGTTCAAACCCAACCTGGTTTTTGTGTTTTTGTGTGTGTGTGTGTGTGTTTTTCCCCGCCTTCTTTTCTCGAGAGGTTGTGGGTCCGAACCCGATAAAAAAATTAATATATATGCCAAAACCTGGAGATTCAGCGCCAGTGGTTTTTATCCCTCCAGGTATACTGGAGGTCTGTCTGTCTGTCTGTCCCGACTCAACGGCTGATTTCTCAAACACTTCTAGACGGATTTCCTTTAAATTTTGCACACTTACTGGAAGTTAGGTCCGATTGAATGTATCAAATCTTCAGAATCGGGGCTTGTAAACAAAGTGGTTTTTTAAGGTTGTACACTCGACATCGCCTCCCCAAATACTCCATTCATGGAATGGCCAAATTGCAAAATGTGTGACGTCATCAACAACGTGACGTCATTTGCGAGTAGAGTTTTGAGGATAATGAATTTCGTACACTCGGAGGCACCTCCCTAGATAGTCAATAGATGTAAGAGCCTAATCGAGTCAAACTCTTTTCCTACGTTCACAAAACAACATTTGGCTTCTTTGTATGATGAACGTCTACCAGCAGACGCAAAACAGCGATACTACGCTGTGTTGGCTTAAAATTCATTCCATTTGTGAAACCGGTAAAGTATATGTACCATCTAGATCGTTGCCTTCGCTGGTTAAAAGCCTGGAATCGCCCAGCGAACTAGCTGAATGTCGACACAATCACGCGGCACTGTTGTACATTTGCAGTCAACGTAAGATCTCGTACGACGATTTGATTCAAGGCCTAGTGCTAATTGTTTTGATGGTCTGGTCTCAGTGTCACAAAAATATGATGATTTAATCAATCCCTGATTTAAAAAATAAGTACGTTGCCCTATATTGATCGACATTCTGAGTGAAATAGATCTATTTCACTGTCCCGCCCGGCGAACTAGCTTGTTGCCGGCTGTATCGAGCTTGTGTGTTCGTGTAGGCCTACTCAAAAGTCAAAATCACAGTCGTCTCCGAAACAAGGAATAATCAGAGTAAGGGGGAAAACATTTCGTTTGTTTTGTTTTGTTCTTGCAGCACTTCAAAGATGGTGTGTAGGTCTGTGACTGTCTGTCTCCATGTGTTTTGTGGTGTGTAGGTCTGTGACTGTCTCCATGTGTTGTGGTGTGTAGGTCTGTGACTGTCTCCATGTGTTGTGTGTAGGTCTGTGACTGTCTCCATGTGTAGTGGTGTGTAGGTCTGTGACTGTCTACATGTGTTGTGTGGTGTGTAGGTCTGTGTCTGTCTCTCTCCATGTGTTGTGTGGTGTGTAGGTCTGTGACTGTCTCCATGTGTTGTGGTGTGTAGGTCTGTGACTGTCTCCATGTGTTGTGGTGTGTAGGTCTGTAACTGTCTACATGTGCTGTGTGGTGTGTAGGTCTGTGTCTGTCTCTCTCCATGTGTTGTGTGGTGCGTAGGTCTGTGACTGTCTCCATGAGTTGTGGTGTGTAGGTCTGTGACTGTCTGTCTCCTTGTGGTGTGTAGGTCTGTGACTGTCTGTCTCCATGTGTTTGGTGTGTAGGTCTGTGACTGTCTCCATGTGTTGTGTGATGTGTAGGCCCCAAGCTAAAAGACACATTTTTGTATGATTTATTGTGTTTTTTTAATGCCAAAACCTGGAGGTTCAGCGCCAGCGGTTTTTATATTTATCAATTTCCGTAGTTACTCGCCTTAACCGAGGACGTTACATGTAACATTTTTGCAACCAATAGATGATAAAAGGAAATAGGTGGGGATGGAACACCGACTTTAACACCTTTGTCTGTGGTTGGAAGCGTAGGAGAATATTAAAGAGAAAGTCAAAACTTTATTCGTCAGACCACGGACATATATTAAAAGATAAAATAAACGAATAAACGTTCCTAGTCAGGTTTCAAATCCATATAGTTGCATCAAAGATGTTGCACGTGAATTAAGGGTTGGTTATAATTATAAGAATGTGAAGTGAGGTGGGTCGGGGAAATGGTGGCATTCCACAGTAACTCAAAAACAAAGAAAACAAGAGGTGTGTGTGTGTGTGTGTGTGTGTGTGTGTGTGGTGGGTGTGCGTGTTTGAGGAGGAGGGGGAGGAGAGAGAGAGAGAGAGAGAGAGAGAGAGAGAGAGAGAGAGAGAGAGAGAGAGTGAGAGGGAGAGGGAGAGAGAGAGAGAGAGAGAGAGAGAGAGAGAGAGAGAGAGAGAGAGAGAGAGAGAGAGAGTATGGTCATAAAGATGTTTTAAAATTATCTGCCAGACCCAAAGGTGTCAGCATATGAGGAAAACAAAGCATAGATAGCTGAACACACACACACACACACACACACACACACACACACACACACACAACCCCCCCTTGTTTAATAAAGGGCCAAGAAGTATCTCTCCTTATTTTTATGCATTTATTCTTCACTACATCATATGACACTAGAAGCAAAAGACAACAACAAAATGCAGTGGTAAAAAATTTATTTCTCAAAGAATACATGGGTGTATATGCTATGACTGTGGCAGTAAACTGTCAATCATAAATCATTTACTTGCTTTGTTGTAAAATAAGTTGGTTAAAAAAGAAGTTCCTATGATCACTATCAGTAGGTATGTATTGGCATGGTAGGTAGATGCAAAGAGGAATAAAAATGAATCTTCCAACAGCAAACATATTGTATGTATGTATGTATTAGCTTTTATAATGCGCTATTCTCACACCGAGGCATGCTCAAAGCGCCCACAATTTGTCTTAAACAAAAAGGTCTTAAGTTTTTTCCGGAAGCTGACCAGGTTCTCTGACCTCAATTCCTCTGGGGCCGTATTCCAGAATCTTGGACCAGTGTATGAGAAGGCTCTCTCTCCGAATCCCTTTAGGTGTTTCGAGGGAGCACAGAGAAGACTCCCTGTTATATCTATATATGTATATCTACATATAAATTACTCCTACTGGAGTGGGCCCCAAAAGCTCCAGCTGGTAAGGGGGTCATCAAAAGGCTCTGGCTGTATGTTGAACCCTACTAGCATAGTGAGTAAGCTAGTACCTAACATGCACAGAGGCAGAAAATAAATCTTCCAATACCGAACATTCTGTTTATTTTCAAACCATTTACTTACACAAAATTAACATGAAGGGCAAAGCCCATAGACTCACATGCTTGACCTTGACCTTTATATGACCTTCAGGTGACCTTCAAGGTCAAGGTCAAACAACTAAATCTACCAATGACATCATACCAAAATACATGTGACCTTGACCCAAGGTCAAGGTCATCCAAGGTCATGCAACACAAAGCTGTTAATTCAAGACATAGGAAGCACAATGGTGCTTATTGGCATTTTCTACCATGAGATATAGTCACTTTTAGTGGTTCACTACCCCATTTTGGTCACATTTCATAAGGGTCAAAGTGACCTTGACCTTGATGATATGTGACCAAATGTGTCTCATGATGAAAGTATAACATGTGCCCCACATAATTATTAAGTTTGAAACAGTTATCTTCCATAGTTCAGGGTCAAGGTCACTTCAAAATATGTATACAATCCAACTTTGAAGAGCTCCTGTGACCTTGACCTTGAAGCAAGGTCAACCAAACTGGTATCAAAAGATAGGGCTTGCTTTGACCTATATACCACTTGTAGCTAAGGTCGCCATTTTCAATAACGTGGGAGAAAATTGGGAAAATGTGAAAAATGACTGTTTTTGAGACCACATTTATGGCTCCTGTGACCTTGAAGCAAGGTCAAGTCACTATGCATGTTTTTTGAGGCCTTGTCATCATACACCATCATGCCACATTTGGTGTTGATAGACTTAATAGTCTCCGAGAAAAATCCAACGTTTAAGTTTTTTACGCCCAGACGGACGCCCGGACGGACGGACGCCCGGACGGACGGACGACACGGCTCAGTACATAGACTCACTTTTGCTTCACATGTGAGTCAAAAATGGGTATATTTAAGTCCACTGACGCATTATTTGCGGAAAAAAATCACATCATTCAACTTGCTTGAAACAAGACCAATACAACAAACATAACTTCTCAATATCTACACATGCAGTATTTCACAGGGAGAATGTGTTAAAGATAAAAATAAAACTGAAAAATAAAAACATTAAAGTGATACCTTAATGGAAAAACTGAAAATAACAAACTCAGCACCTGCTATTTCCAACTGAAGTGGCAACAATGTGCTGCAAATCCCATGCAGAAAAATGGTATAAAACACCAGTTATCACACAGCAAACTGAGAAATCGAAGCTGCAGATTCGTCTAAGCAATGCACTTCCATGGGTTGTACACGAAAATGACCGGTAAATTAAGCACCAGGTCTAACCAGCCGCATATTTAAGTATGAGAAAAAATTTCCAGGCTTTTGAAAAGGGTCATTGAGCTACTGGTTTCCTCTTAGGTTGAAATGATGAAACGTGATTCATTCTGATCAATGCTAAAACATGTGAAGCCAACAGGACCATCGCCGCAGAAAAGAGGCGACAAGCCCAAAAGGCCCGTTCTATTGACCCTCCTGGAGATGTCCCACTCATCCCGTGTCCATTTTGTCCCAGAACCTTCCGTACCAGGATTGGCCTCATCAGCCATCTGCACACGCACAGACAGAGCCAGTCTCAGAAACCCCCAGATGATTAGAGTGGTCCTCGTCGACTCAACGGACGAACAACACAACATATGATGTAGTAATAAAAACCCAAACTTATATGTATGTGTGCATGTATTCACTTGTGAGCAGATCACAAACTACAAACTGTGAAAAAATGGGAAAGAATACAATGTAAAACAGAGAAGTTATTCCAAATCATAGGAATGGAATGCAACAATGTAAACACTCACTTGACCAAAAATTCATTAAAAGGTAACAAAAGTATACTGCAACAACAGCAGAACCCAGTAAAACATGCAACAGCCCTGGGTGATTGCACACAGCCCAGTCCACATGTAGATCAGTGTTTTTCAAATATCAACCTGAATGCATGCGAGTTCGCATGAAAGGCATTAGTAGCATGCAAGCATCATCATTCTGCTGGTCCTCATTTCTAGTTTTCTGAATTCATCGAAGAAAGAGACGCGTCTATAGCACCTATTTAAAGACCTCTGAAACTGGTATGGCTTCAGCTACTTCATGTTTGATGTAGGATGTCCTGATGCCTAATAATTACTTTCTTGCACAGTTCTACGTCACCCCATCTTTCTAATGTGTGCAGTCTATTGCAAAAAACCTGTCGTCATCCCAAGTTACACACAGACTTGATACAAGAAAATCAAGTGTGGTTCGTTTTGAATGACCAGACGGAGAGCAGAGTTAATAACTGACCTAGGATGCAATTCTACATCACAAAATCTTTGTTTGTTTGGTTTGTGGGAAGTTGGTCGATGAGTTAGTAAATTGAAAAGTATAGCACTATCACCATTACCACAATGGCATGGGAAACATTTAAAAAGCATTTATCAACACAACATACAATGATCAGTGCATGTGGACTAGAGGTAGAATTCTTGCCAGTCAAGCAGGCATCCCGAGTTTATTTTCCAGTTGTTGCTGCCCTAAAAAAAAAAATCTTCCCCCAGTTCTCATTTACCTATTTTCCTGGACACAGAGAAACATTTCTGTTCAAAACTTCTATTAACAGAAGTGTGCAGTGTGAGAAGCCTGTAGGTTTGCAATAACAAGCAGACCTGGGTACCCCAAATTTTGCCTCTGCGTACTCACTGGTTCAGATATGTGTATTTTTTTAAACTGCGTATTTTTTAAGCGGACCGACAATTTCAAAAATGCAGCTTTTGGTTTGCACACATGATACTCCGCAGTCAGTGAGACAAAAAAATTTGGCCATTCGATCCATCAGTTGCCACACTGAAAGGCCCACTACTCATTTTGTCTTTCAAGTTGGATTTAATGTCCTCAGACATTTCCCTCACTAAGGCTGTTGCCTTGTTTATAACTGCAACATTTGTAGTCAGCAGCGATTTTGCTGTCTGAGAAAGCACTTTTCACTGTGGCAGAAATGATGTCAGACATTGACAAGGGCAGGTTTGTTTTGACGATCAGTTCGGTCATCATCACTTCAGCACGGATTACTTTCTCCTCTCCCGATGTTACGGACTTTGAAACAAGAAAATTGTCCACCTTGGAATGCCTGCTTTTTCCTTTTCTGTCTCGACTCGTTGTTTGTGATCTTTCCCAGAACAGTGACGGGCGATGTCGAAGTATCCAGAATGGGAAATACTGAAGTCACAGTCGCAATAATTGCATCTCGCATGGTGCACATCTTTCGCCGATGCCTGACATCTGCCGATACTTCGTCAGACAAACCTGATCTCGCGTTGTCTTTTTTGCACTGCTTGAAGGCAAAATTCCTTTTCTTTTCGGCATGGTGACTGTGAGCTTTCTTGCAGACTGTGTGTGCCACTCAAACTTTTCCTGAAACAGAGCGTTGTTGGTAGGAGCGCTATGATTGGCCCTGAATGGTCAGTTGATAAATGTCAACCAATGAACTGCTCCATGGCAAAGAGTCACGACCAGCTCTCCGTGCCAGAAGTGCACTTTATCGCGCAAAATTGCACATTCACGAATACGCAAAAGCTGCATTTTTTAACAGTATTTTTTCAGAGGCATGCATAATTTTTGTATATCATTTTTTCTCCCGTATTAATATGCATAATTCGTAGTGTACCCAGGTCTGAACAAGTCTGCCAAAACTGCAGCAGGGGTGCTATTCCAAAACTCCTAATTATCCAGCGATTCAAAGATTCTATTCCCACTTCTAAATGAAACACAATAGAACCAATATGATGGTGATGCAGTCAAATATTTGGGAGGAAAAAGTGAAAGCAAAAATAGTGTTTACTACCATGACTTGGGTCATTACTGTTGTTGTACAAATTTAATTAGTTCACAACAATGACCAGCGAGAGAAGAATTCCATTAAACGCAATGAATCTAACCCTCAGAATGAGGAAGGACACCAGAACAGCTACTTCTTGGGGTCACAATGAAACAACAATGTATATAATCATGCAGTCACACTGCTCAGTTCTCTGGTCAAGCAAGAGATTGCTGAAGAAGCCATCTCTTGAATGAGTAAGGGCAGCTAAATCATATAGTACCATGTGCTGACTTTGTGACAACCAAAGGTGAAATCTATGGGACAATGACTTGATGTACCAATTCAAGTGGAGGAGGAGAAAGAAGACAAAGACAGAGAAGATGGTGACACAATTACAGTGGTGGTTGTTTGCAATTATTACTTTATTATTACTCAGAGGGTGCGTCTGAGACTTCATGATCTATGACTTTACACATTGGGCACAAATTCATAACAGATATTGAGCACCTTGATTTGTAATCATAACAACATTATATTACTATACTAATATTCCCAGATGTGTACCTGAAGATATAAGAAAAAGAAAAAGAAATCCAACAAATCCCCCCCCCCCCCCCCCCCCCCCCCAACCCTTTCTGAGTCAATACACATTACTGTAAAATGAAAGATAATAGTCACAAACACACTTGGAAACAATGAAAATGCTGCCCTCCTAAATCAAATGTCAGCAGTATCAATACCATCTGCACCTCTATCATAAGAAATTTAATATGCTGCGTAAAATATTTGTCAAATAGTTTAAAAAGACAGCTTAAAAGTTGTTCAGTACATGACAAATATACCCGACATACACAAAACAAAGTTTCCTTGAATAACTGCATGGCATGGCAACAAAACAATTTTAAAAAGTAAGAACACTTTTCTACCAATACTTTTTCAAAATAATAATATATTTCCCCAGAAATAATCAAACAAACATACAGCAAATACAACAAACAGGAACAGCATAGTCAGTCATTTGATGCAAATGAGATGAGGGTGAAAAACAAAACAAAACAGATAAACGAATCGTGTAAGGCCCCGACTAAAAATAATTCAAAGCAGAAAACAAGGAAAACCCTGCAGTTGAATTGCAGCCCAAACCATTTCACATGACCAACCTGCACAATCCAGGATTCACAATCACAGGACCACAGGACCCAGAGCAAAATCCTCTCTACTTATTTAATCCACTGATGTCTGGCTTGCCGTGAAAGGCTTGATGTATTCATCATCATTTTCACCTCTATGAAAGCTACACTTCAATACTACATTTGCAAGCAGCAATGTAATTTCAAAACAGGGACATAAAGCCATGAAAGATTTTCTCCTATGAATGATAAGCATTGTTATAATACATTCATACAAACACCAACAAAAATATGAACAACAAAAGGTTTTTTTCTACAAGAAAGTGTGAAATTCAGAATGGCAATGTCTCACTTAATTGCTCACTTCTCACTCAATTCGAAAGGGATATATTTTGATAATGTCATGTCCATTGCAGATCCTATGAGCAGTATCAAGGCTAAAGTGAATTATGCTGGGGTGGGAAATGGCACACTGATGCATGTAACCCTAGTCTCAAATGAGTAAACTATAACACATTCTTCTAGACTACTGCGACAGTGTGTTGGCAGGAGCTACCCAAAAAGAACTCTACCAACTCCAGCGCCTTCAAAATATTGGCGCCAGGATTGTTGAACACCCTCCCAGGAGGGCCCACATGACGCCAACTTTAAAAAGCCTTCATTGGCTCCTGGTGCAGAGTCGAATCAAATATAAGGTTCTCTGCATCGTCTTCAAATGTGTCACAGACAATGCTCCTGTCTATCTGCAAGAACTGCTAAAAGACTACAAGCCAGTGCGAAATTTAAGATTTTCCAGTCAAAAACTCATAGATGTTCCAAAGAAAAAAACAAAAACCTATGGTAACAGGTCATTTTCCTTCACAGGCCCAAAGTGTTGGAACAGCATTCCAGAACGACTCAGAAAGTCATGGAGTCTAAAGGATTTTAAAAAAGGACTAAAAACACATCTTTTTAGCCAAGAACCTTGTTTTGGTGACTATGTTGCGCATTGAGCATGCCTGCTAGGTGTGAAGTCTTGCGCATAACAAGAATACACATACACACATACATACATACATACATACATACATTCTCAAGGACACATTAGCTCTTTGTGGAGGCCTAGTACTGTATTAGGGACTGACCCACTGGGCACAATAATGGTAGTTCAAAAGCAAAATGCAGTCATGAAGCCGTGGTATATTTCCCATTCTGCTGTCACCATAGCTTTGAAACAACAACAACAACAACAAAACCTCACTAACTACAATACATTCCAGTAATCATGCACACAGTCGTTGTAATCAGCATCATCAGTTATCATGTCAGTCAGTAGTTCAGTTAGTAAATAAACCCACAGAAAGCAGGCACTGAGGGGAAAAAACCCACCAGATAGAGAATGCTTCATCTAAAAAGTATCTCATTTCAACATGAGGAAAAAAGAATTTTCACAACAAATTGTGGTCCTAGATCTTGAGGTAGAATGTCTTAGAAAATGGTAGGATTAAGTGTTGCCTGCTCAAAAGTGGCAAGAAATACATGACCAAAAATACCTTTTACAATCTTTCATGGATGGTCCCAAGATCTTCAAATGTATTTTTAAAAAAAGACACTTTAGACAAGCTGTTTGTTCTGGAACTAAGCAGATTCTAGTGTAAACTTCACTTTCAGGTTTTATTATTTTAAGATTAGAAACAGTCACATCCAATGCACACAAAGAATGCATGTAGGGAGGGCACTGAAAATGAACCTCTCACTGTGTGACAAAGCTGCATTGTAGAATTGCAGTCACCTTGGAAGAGTTCTTTATACACAGACAAAAATAGTGGATTGCAAGAGCGATCCACATGTAAATTGCTGAATCGTCACACCAAAAGACACCAAAATTATGGGAATACAAACACAGGGATTGGCATGGAGCTGAGAAGCCCATCACTTCATCACAACTGCAAAACACAGGAATCATCATGAACAATACACAAGGAATGGAAAGGACTTGAGAAACAACATATCATGCACAGATCAGCACCAAAGAATCTCTGTAACTAATGTTCCAACATTCATGTATGCACAGTATCAACCTTCAGAGAAACAACGAGTCATCAATGTAGAAGTACAGATTTTGCAACACAATACAGAGATCTCTGGTATTTTATACTTCAGCCCTTAAAGCTGCAATTAATTATGCAACTACTGTGTATAGCCATTTGTGCTATTTCAAGGAGACAGCAGCATAAACATGCAAAAAAACCAGTGTGTTTATGGCACTGGATATACAACAATCTGCAGAGCAGGAAAATAAAAGGCCCTGACTGAATTTCACCCAAGAAGTCAGTAAATTATCCCAAATGGCCTTAGGGATGCAGATAGCCACACTCCTCGGTGCTCTACAAAAAATCCCCACTCCCATATCCGACTCAGTCAAAAGGACACAATACATCAGGTCTAGATGCAAGATGGTGTATATGTAAAGCACTGAAACCTGCACTCCAAGAAGGGACAAAATGTCCCAAGATTAATGTTTGAAGGTGGGGCAAAAACAGTGACCCTGAAAACCCTGACCACTCTAACGCTCCGAGGATGGCAAGGAGTCAGTTGAGCTGATGGTGAGGGAGCGCTGGAGTGGTGGCATGGGCTTGACATTGTGCTTCTGCATGTAGGAGAGGAACTGTTCTGGGATCTCCTCTAGCACTGCCTTGGCCAGTCTGGCCTGCACGGAGGCTGGCTCCTCACTAGGCTGGCTCGTGAAGTCCCGCATCGGCACAAACTGCCATGAAACAATACACCACAGTTGTAAGTAGAGTGGAAACAGTGCTGCCAAAGTGATAACAGAAAGCGCACGGATGACAAAAAGCAAGCCCAGGGGTGTAGTGGCTTGACTGATTTATCCTGAGTCTATGGTTTATGGCAAGTCCAGGGCTAGGCACTGGGTTGATGTGAGCAGGGCGACAGGATAATTGCCTACATAATCTGATTCTTTCTCTCTCCACTCCACACATAATCCCCCCTCCCCTCTCTCTCACACTCGTGCACACACACATGCACACACATGTGCACATTTTGTATTAGGCAAAAATAACCTTACCTGTACAATGTCTCGAACAGCATATCGACCATTGTATGAAAGTCGGACGTCATCACCATCAAGTACTTCCATAGCTAGAATGGAAGAAAAGTTTTGGTTCTGTGAGAAATCTCATATATTCTGTTACAGATGCATACAAGTGTAACTTTAAAATGGTCAAGCTTGAAAAACTAAAGAGTTGCAATGAAACTCCCCTGACCTATCCAGAAAATAAGGGTGTTATAATCTCTACTGTTAACTTACGACACCACAGTACCCCTTTACAACCTCCTCTCATTTGTGACTGCATGAGAAACAAGGCTAGAGTATGAAAAGAGTTTTCATGAAAATGCCAAGTTATCCAAGCTTTCAGTCAGCACACATTTTCCAGATATTTGCGTTTCTAAAACATTTAAGATTTCCTCAATGAACATGCTGGGTTTTTTTCTGGATCATGAATGAATAAATAAATAATATTGTGGTTGAAATATCTCATGTTGTCATTTTTCATACTTATGCCTTGTTTTCTGAAAGCATATAATCTAACTCACTGTTAGATAAATCAGCTTTGGTTCTGCATTGACATAAATCTTAAGATGTCATATCAATTTTCCTCCTGTAGGCCACAAAATGGAAACTGAATACAACATTATGTGACTTGCAATGATGTTATGCCAAAGCCAATTAACTCTCAACCGTTCTTTTACTTGAATTTTGATCACCAGTAATCGACGCCTTCACATGCTGACTGAAATATAACTCTCACTTGGAAAAAGAAGTTTTGACTATATTTCGTCAAAAAATAGCTTGGTTTTGAGATTTCGTATTAAAAAAATCGAACTTTAGGCCACTCAATGCTTTTAGAAAATCATGGGAGAACTACGTCACCAAATTTCTTTTTATCCGCCATCTTGGTTCATTCTGCAGTTTGTTGCCACTAACTAAATGGAGGAATCTACATGTAAGTTCTCCCGAGGGTTCAGAGAATGAAGGAATGCATGTTAGCTTGGATGAAGACTTAACTACTTGGAATTTTTAGATTCTTGTCAGCAGTGATGGTGAAGCGAAGAATCAACCTACGATGCTGAACGATGCTGGGAGGTATGTCTTCGCTTTGTAAGCGTTTGTTGTTTCGCACAATTTTCAGCTGAATTAACAAGTATAACTTATGTTTTTAACCTAAAATAAATAAGAAGGGCAAAGCCCATATGACTCACATGCTTGACCATGACCTTTATATGACACACACACACACACGCACACACACACACACATACACACACCTCTACACACACAGTACACACATCCAGACCATCGGATCACCCCCGAAAGTCGACAAGCGTACCCTCTGAACATCCAAACCGCCAATCACTCAGCTACTCTTTGGTGTTTCAAACCACATGTACTCTTCCTCTGACAGTACAAAATTGATTTGTCGCAGACATACAATAATGATCATGATACTACTACTACTACTACTACTACTACTGATAAGTATGTTAGAAAGGAACAATATCTGAATATGGCGTTCCTCTTCTTTTATCAGGAGCTTCAGGTTAAGTGGTCACCCAGTGTCACTTTCTCTTTGCTCTTCTTTAAGCAGATTTGTTTCTTACCATCAAAATCTGCATCTCCAACACCAACAATGATGATGGACATCGGAAGATCAGCAGCCTTGACAAAGAGGAAACGGACAAATCCAGGTGAAGATTACAACATATGCAGGCTACAAAGCAAACTTGAATCTGTCAGACATTCATTTCAGAGTCCAAAATAATAACTCAAAGAGAAGTCTCAAACAAATAAAATCTGGGTTGATCACTTTGTTGCTTACTTTTGATGTTACAGTGCAATCTCTATTTGACGACCTTTAAAAAACAAGCCATCAGGTCTTAAATTGGAGGGAGTCTTAACTCTTAAACGTTTGTCATTTTCAGGCTTTTTTTTAGCTAAGACTACACATACTATCTTTAGCAAAGCTTATATACGTTATTGCTGATATAAAATATGACATATTATATACCATTTTATTCAGAACAAACTAACCTTTCTTACTATGATATTTGATTTGAGAAAAAACTGTTATGTATAAACTATTTTTTTTTAAATATGCAGAAAAAAATAACAAAAAAACGCACTAAATTGACAACACTCTACAATCACAAAGAACAAATTTTTGGGGGGGGATAGTTTCTTTTGTTTTCTTTATTTCTAACATAAAATACAACTATATTTACACATAAAATTTCAATCTGCATATTTTTTCAATCAAATTTAGTGATTTGAGAGAGTTTTTTGTAAAGCTACTAGTCTGAAGCTTTCGGCAAAAAAAACCCCATAAAATAATGCACTTAACAACAGGTGAACTTACTTATTCAAAATGTATTTCTTTTCCTCTTGTCTAAGTTACACATAAATCATTTGTGCATAAACCATATTTACACACACAAAAACTGTCAATGTGAAATGAAAACAACAAACAAAACTGGTTCTATGTGCCTGCCGATGCAATTAAATCTGGTGGTACTCCAGCAGGCAGTTGCGGTCATCCTGTAAACACAGGAATGTGTTGCAGGCTACAGAGTAAGTTCTTGTTTTCCTTTCTATTTTGAATTTAGTGTAGCACAGCTTACAGTTTCGTCTGTCTTTAGTTTTGCACATGTTGGGGATGATGCTGTGGATGGTGTATGTGACTGGCTTGTCCGCAACCGGCACATCCACATCAACATCAAACCCCCCCCGTTGTCTTATAAGTTCTTCAGTGAAGGCCAGCTGATTATACTTTGCATTCCTTTTCAATTCTTCTACATCTCTGTGTTGTTCTCGCCAGTTTTGAAATAAAATGTATGAGTTCACCCTAGCTATATCCAAGAACAATTTACAGAATAAAAAGAAGCAAATACGTCCGATAAACAAAGATAAAAATAGCAACACACACCTTCGATAATCAATCCCGTCGATGTTTGGATCTATATTTTTGCCATTGCTTGAAAATGACGATTAATCATCACACCAAACTTCATCATCACTTGAATCATAAGCAATATCATCTTCAGAAGATGATTCTTGGTCCATATTTGACGATGTTATCGAGCAGCGAAGCAAAACCAGTGACGCTAAAACATTTAAGATGGCGATCGGGAAGCAGACGCTTTGCTGCGCAGTAAATAACTATTTTTGCATATTTTCGCAATTAAACTGAAATATATTATAACTTTTTTTGCTTAGCAATGCTTTTTCTTCAATGATATGTAATTTTTTCAAGAAAATAATTTTTTTTACATTTAAATTATAAGTGTTATTGTTATCGACCACCGGTGGTCGAAATCATGCATAGAAAACGTTTGAGAGTTAACATGGAGGTAAGGAGATTTAACTTTTCTACTGATGGCAGTCTCTCCTTTCTCTCAACATCCATTCTTTCCCCCATCATGAGTGCTTTTCTCTTTCCATCTTGGGGGGTCATGATAACAATGGAAAAGAATCATTGTGCCAGGCACAATTAGTGTGGTGATACAGAGTCAACCCTTGGCCTGCCAGCCTGGCCACCTGTAACCTGATGCAACCTTATCTCTGACCCAGGCCTCTTCCAGCTGAAGGCCTATTTGGAGTGTGTGTCCAAAGCAACAGGGCAGACAAACTTGTGGCTTCTTTGGATAGCATGTTTAATAATTTATCATTTCAAAATTAATTTTGCCCTCTTCTGATTATCTCTCTCTCCCCCTCCCTCTCATATGCAGCTGCGAGCCTATTCAATGCAACAGAGCAGAAAAACTGAAGTGGCAACTTATAGCATGTTAAATTGTCCATCCTTTTAAAATTGAATTTGCCTGTCTGATTTGTCTTCCCTCACTCACCCACTCTAATGTATGTGCATGTGCATGCACACACACACACACACACACACACACACACACCCACACACACACACACAGACGCACACAAATCCTCAGGCAAAGTGTAACCCTAGCCACTTAGCAGTGCATGCCTCTGCACTCACACTAGGGCCCTGGTGCAGATGCTACTTTTAGGTCAGGGCATGAGATGACTGATGTTTGACTAGCTTGTGTGGGACATGCATACTGTTGACGCCATGATATCTGGATATTTCAAAGAGTTATCTCATGCAGAGCGGATTTGGTATGACAAGTTGAAAATGAAGCTAAAAAATTCTCTTTCAATTTCATTGGTAATGTTTAACAAAGTCACATGTATACACACAATTTTCCCAGAAAGATGCACAAATATGTTCATGTATGGCTGCTCTTTGTGACTACCTACACACATATCTGCAATGATATAAGTATGTTGATGGACCTCAAACTTTTATATCAATCTCATGATGAATATTAATAATTAGAATATGCTATTCCATCTCCCTTTAAATAGAGATTTTCTTTCTCTCTCATTTGTTTTGTTGTTGTTGTTACAACCCCAATTAGTTGCCACAGCAACAGACTCTAGGGTGGGAAATGAGCATGGTGAAAAAGTAGCAGTCCTTTAAGTGGCAAGTATCAAGCCACACAGAGTTTCTTCCCATTCATATATCTGCTTTTTTACCTTTCCAAGTTTCTAATCATCCTACTGATCCATCACTTCAGTCAAATATGATTTCATAAAGAAATGTACGGCTGCCAGCACAAAGCACTCACGCTGACGATGGCTGCAGTGGTTTGGGGCAAGTCAGTGATGATGCCGTCTGTGACTATCAACAGGATGAAGTAGTCCTGTCCTGCCCGCGCTGCCTCTGCAAACCTAAATCCAGAAATAAAAACATTTTTGTTTGCAATAATTTGACTACTCGTAAACAGATTCTTCAGACGCATCACAAGTAATAATGTAACAAAGAGCGCGTTTATTTATTCATTCACATAATAATTATAACAGAGCTTGGGTAAATGACACATACCTAAAACTAAAACTAAGGTATTACCCTCTTTGACAATCATATTATCAACTTCTACAGTAAATTATTGCAGTGTGTCAGGAGGCGTTGCTAAAATGATTATTTGGCTTTTTCTCTTTTTTTTTCTTCCTTTCTTTCTAGTACAAACTATTCCAAAAAATTATCAACAAAAATTTCCTTTCTGTGGACATCAATAAGCATCCAGAAAACTTTTATTATCAAGTAAAAAAATCCTTCACACAATTCACTTCACACAGCACTAGGGATTTATGTTCACTGTAAGAATCTATTTCAAACAAAAAAATCTTTATTATCCAGATGTGGAACTGGGTTGATAAAATTTAAATAGAAACCTTGAATAAGACTGATTAAATCTAGAGGACAAAAGAGCAGTAAGTTGGTGTCAGACCTGGCCACGTGATTGACACAGGGGGCAAAGTTGGTGGGTCCGTACAACTGTACAGAGTGCAGGGCTTTGTCGTAGGCTTCCAGCACTCCCGGTACACCATCACAGTAGGGGTTTTGGGGGTTGCCGTTCTGAGAGAACAGGGCATTAAAAAGTGTCTCAGTCAGTGTAATGTTTACTCTTACAGCAAAGCAGCTAAGTGACAGGCATGTAATGGGTTTAAGCTATTGAGTTAAAAGCAGATCTTAATAGTAATATGCCCATCATAATCAGCAATTTTTTTATAAAACGAAAAGCAAACTCTTCAAATCTTTTATATAAATGAATGAATGAATGAATGAATGAAGCCAGCTTCAGTCTGTAACAATTCTCTTCTTTGGTAGTTTATTAAATTAAAAAAAGAGAGAGAAAGAAATAGAAGAAGGAAAAAACTATGGACATAATGTAACTTATTAAAGATGTGAAATAGTTGCCATTAAAGGTGTGCAAATTTTGGGTGTAGAGATGAAAAATCCACAGAACTTTGCCAAATTGTCCCCTCTAAATCTACTTGCAGGGAGGGCAGGAATACTTACCAGAGCAAACTCATGGGAGACGGCGCCATCTGGAGGCAGTCTTGCTCCGAAGCCCAGAGCTGGGAACAGCTTCTGACTGGGAATTCAAACAAAGCATCACAACCCATCAGAAAACTGCGTGTCATACAAGGGACACTCATACACAAATCAAAGTATGCACCACGTGCCAATTAAAAGTACTTTGAAAAAAAATATTATCAAGCTGATAAGAACTTGTACCACATAGTGAACTTAACAAGGCCAAGATAAAAATAAATTATAAAGAAAAATAAATTTCATTTCCTGTCACAATTCTGACCATCCACCATAAAATGAGTATTAACTCACTGGAGTCGTATAGCAAGAAATATCGCGATAGGCGTCCTCCTGCCAGAGTCATATCGCAAGATTGTTTGCGATGCAATTGCAAATTTCTCCCTTTCACTATAACGGTCTAAGGGAGGTAAATCTTGTTAGCCTATATAGTCGAAGGAATTTGCAAGCAGATTTACCTCTTTTTAGTATTATATTTTCGACTGATGATCGGAATCGTAATCTTTGTGCATGTGGTGTTCATGTTAACAAAAAGGCGGGAAATCATACTGCAAAACGTTTGATCTTCCAATTCTATTAACAAATACTTTGATTTGGTTGATTTCTAGCCTCCATCTACTTGTATTTGTCTGTACTAAATGTTTATACACATTTGCATTACTTGGATATTGACATTTAAAGTTTCTCATTTTCTAGGTGCTTGTAAGCTTCCCATAACAGCTAGTGAACTGATTTTTTTTCTTCTACTTTTTCATTTTTGTGCATGTACACACTCAATTCTATGGTGTGTAATTCATAATTAGCATTTTTAATCCCTTAGATCATTCTTTGAATGTAAAGAGTTCAAAACAAACTTTTATTTGATTTATAATTTGTATTGTTATCTTATGCCTTTGTAACTTTATTATATTTTTGAAAATACATGAAAAACTTACGATCCCGGAGAACGATCACAATATTTAGCCACAGGCGTGTTCAGAAGGCGACGAGTACTCAGTGAGTTCGCGCGAGCTGAGCAGCGCTTGCGCCATGAAACGGCTTGTTCGGGACGCGTAGCGCTGCAAAGCGCTGCATGTGATTCGGCGCTTTGCAGCGCTGCGCCTCCTGAACAAGCCGCTGTTCAGGAGGGAAGCTTGGCGAGTGCACGCGTACAGACCGCGATCCTTGCCCTCCTGAACACGCCTCACGACTCCAGTGAGTTAAATTGCCTTTGGGTGATTTTCACTTTTTAACATTTTCTTTAAAAAAAAATTCTGCTCTACTGAATGGTGAAAACCATTTGACAATACAAGTATTAGTTGTTGAATTATATAAACTCAAACAAGGTAACCCCTAATTGCACAATTTGGAGAAAACCTGATTTAAACATTTTTGATATATAAAGTAACATTTTCCTTAGCAACCATTTATCAATTTGTTAAAAAAATTTACCACTCACTTACGATGGTGATCTGATAATTTGGACAAAACTTGGCTGCAATATGTTGCTCAAGAGGCAAAATCGTTCAGTTATTCCAAGCTACCATCGTTATGTTCCCAATGGACTGTTGTCATCTATACTCCAACCGGTTTGTGAAAGCTGCCACCTGATTGGCTGTTGGCAGTCATGTGATAAAATGAGCTTATGGTGTACGAGGAGAGAAAGACCTGATGTTTGAAAAAAAGTACACACCTTCTTTTCTGCCTTTTCAATAGGCTGATTCTGACATTCTAGCCAGTGAAATAATTCCTTACAGAAAGCGGGACGGCAGCTTATTCTATCTATATGAACTCGATGGGTCAATCTTCTGGGATTGATGGAGAGACGGCCTCCTAAAGGATGCTATTTTTGGGGATGCCACAGATAAAAAAATAGAACAAAACAAGAGGGTTGCTTTGAACAAAGGCATATTTGGGGCACTTAAAGCAACTTTCCCACATTTTTATTTTGTGAGGGTGTGGAGGAATGGTTGCTGATGTCGTATGAAGTGAAATCTTGAAATAGTCGACCCATCACCTCGATAGCAAAATTAGCCTCAACTGCAAATGAGCCTGAGATGACTTTTAACTCACTGAGTCGTATCGCGAGATTGTTTGCGATGTGTGATTGCAAAATTCTCGCTCTGGTTCTACTGGTCTAAGGGAGATAAATCTTGTTTGCCTGTGTAACTGAAGGAATGTGCAAGCAGATTTAGTTCCCTTGAGTAAATCTTTCATACCGATGATCAGAAATCGTAACTTTTGTGCACATGGTGTACATTTTGACAAAATGGCAAGAGAGCGACGAACGGAGACGCTGGAACTTGCGATTTCTGACGGCTCTGATGAGGAAGATGCTCTTATTCATTGTCTATGAGAAGAAGAGCATGATGAAAGTGATGATAGAGATCGTGAATTAATGGAAATCGCTGATGATCAGCTTGGCGATTGGAGTGACAGTGACGAAGAAAGTTCGGCCGACACGAGCAGTTCAGGATCGCCTCAACCGAGCACCAGTGGTCTGTTGCGATCAACATTTCGCCGAACTCGTGCAAGTCCCCGCAGTGCAGTTAGAAGGGATTCTTCTCGCCATGCCTCTGATGAAGGGGATGATGATGACAGCAACAACAATGAGGATGATGACTGGGTGAGAAACATGCGGAACTATCCGTTCAACCCTCCTTTCACCGGATCTCCCGGACTACAAGGTTTTTTCCTACTTTTTCATTTTTGCGCATGTACACACTCAATTCTATGGTGTGTAATTCATAATTAGCACTTTTAGTCTCTTAGATCATTCTTTGGATGTAAAGAGTAAATAAAGAGCTTTCATTTGAGATATAATTTGTCTTGTTATCTTATGCCTTTGTATTTTTATTATATGTTTGAAAATGCATGAAAAACTTATGATTCCGGAGAACAATCACAATATTTAGCCACGACTCCAGTGAGTTAACACTCATTTCATGGTGGAAGGTCACATTATAAGACACTGCACATTGTAATTGCATTTTTCTATTTTCCACAAAGATGTGTACAGTGTGTCAAAGTGAAAAAAATGCCATTAACTGCCAACGCATTCTGGGGCTTAAAGCCAAGAGAAAAATTGACACCCAAACTTGTCAAACTCAAGGGCTGAAGAGGATTTTTCTCACCTGTCGTAGTCCTTGATGATGTCCCCAACAGCCCTGATGGCCATCGCGTAGGGGTTGGGGCGGTAGGGGTTCATGTAGTGCAGGGAGGCCGGGGACTTTGGGTCTCCGTTGGAAGCTGTGAAGTCCACAGCAAATGTGCAGTGGATCCTTGTTCTGCATGAATAACAGTCAAAGATATGAAATAAATAAATAAATAAATAAATAAATAAATAAATAAATAAATAAATAAATAAATAAATAAATAAATAAATAAATAAACAAACAAATGTTCATTCTTGTTTGCAATTTTCAACACACTGCCAAACATTCCATTCAACTGTTATAAGAAAGCAAAAAACCAGGTGTCTCTTTGTGCCAATATTATCATGCATTCTATATAAAGTGTTTGGGATAAATTGCAATTTATATACATTCACACATTTATATTGCATTCTCTCCATACAAAGCTAACACATAGCAGGGCATAAGACAGGCTCCTGCAATTTAAACATAATTACCACAAAGCTGTATAGGCAGCATTCAAAATACGTACATGCTTCTGGATATATTCATGTTCCTTATCAAAAGAGATTAACATAATGGGAGATAGTAAATCAACATTTGACATTTGGCTAAAACCTTCCCTTTCAGATATCCTTCTTCCATAATAAGTGTTTTTAATTACAATACCAACATAGATTTATAATAACTATTTGAATATATCTGGTCTTTATAAATGGAGAAGAAAGGTGTTTGGATAAAGATGGTGGGGGGTGGGGGTGGGGTGGGGTGGGGGACATGGAAGTTGGGGGTGAGGGAGAAGGAGAGACAAGGAGGAACAAGAAGGGAAGACGGGGAAAAAGTGGAGAGAAAAAAGAAAAAGAGAGGAGATAACATGTAGATGAAAAGTAAGTGTACTTTGACGGTCACAGTCTATAACATCGAGCCTGCAAGTCACCAAAGAGTCAGAGAGGCCCAGCAATGGCACCCACCCTCCTCTGATGTAGTCCAGGAAGGTGTAGACCTTCTCCACCCGAATGTTCATCAAACTCACCTGTTACACATAGAACAAAAGTTACATAAAATGACAGTCTCCTATAAAACAAAAGTTACATAAAATGACAGTCTCCTATAAAACAAAAGTTACATAAAATGACAGTCTCCTATAAAACAAAAGTTACATAAAATGACAGTCTCCTATAAAACAAAAGTTACTATTCCCATTATATAACTCCTACATAGGAAATGAATGCACAATTATCTGTAAATGTCAAAAGCCATTTGGGTGGTAAGTAGGTGCAAAGTTTATATACAGCAAATTAATTTGCACATCAGTAAAAAGTTGTTGCAGATATGTCAAGACTTAGAGATAATTTACAAATTGTGTTGCGTTGTGTTGGTTTGTGTGTTGTGTTGTGTTTGTAGTGTTGTGTGTGTGTGTTGTGTTGTGATTTGTGTTGTGTGTATTGTGTGTGCTGTGTTTTGTTGTGAGTGTGTGTGTGTGTGTTGTGTATGTGTGTTGTGTGTATTGTGTTATGTTGTGTGCGTTTGTGTTGTGTGTGTGGCATGTTGTGTGTGTGTGTGGCATGTTGTGTTTGTGCTGTGTTGAGTTGTGTTTGTGTGTTGTGCTGTGTGTGTCGTGTGTGTGTTGTGTTGTGTTTTTTGTGTTGAGTGTGTGTGTTGTGTGGTGTTTTGTGTTGAGTTGTGTTTTGTGTGTGTGTGTTGTGTGTTTTGTGTGTGTGTGTGTGTTGTGTTGTGTTGTGTTTGTTGTGTTGTGTGTGTGTGTTGTGTTGTGTTTGTTGTTTTGTGTGTGTGTTGTGTTGTATGTGTGTGTTGTGTGTGTGTGTGTTAAGTGTGTGTGTTGTGTGTGTTAAGAGTGTGTGTTGTGTGTGTTAAGTGTGTGTTGTGTTGTGTGTGTGTTGTGTTGTGTGTGTGTTGAGTTTGTTGTGTGTGTGTGTTGTGTGTGTGTGTGGTGCAAGTGTGTTGTGTTGTGTGTGTTGTGTTGTGTGTGTGTTTTGTGTGAGTGTGTGTGTTGTGTGAGTGTGTGTGTTGTGTGAGTGTTGTGTGAGTGTGTGTGTTGTGTGAGTGTGTGTGTTGTGTGAGTGTATGTTGTGTGAGTGTGTGTGGTGTGTGCTGTGCATGGTGTGTGTTGTGCGTGGTGTGTGCGTGTGTGTTATAAGCGTGTGTGTTGTGAGTGTGTGTGTTGTGAGTGTGTGTGTTGTGTGCGTGTGTGTTGTGTGGGTGTGCGTTGTGTGCTTATGTGCGTGTGTGTTGTGTGCGTGTGTGTTGTGTGCATGCGTGATGTGTGGGTGGGTGATGTGTGGGTGGGTGTTGTGTGCGTGTGTGTTGTGTGTGTGTGTGTTGTGTGCGTGCGTGTTGTGTGCATGCGTGTTGTGTGTGTTGTGTGCGTGTGCGTTGTGTGCGTGTGTGTGTCCGTGTTGTGTGCTTGAGTTGTGAGCGTGTGTTGTGTGCGTGTGTGTTAGGTGTGCGTGTATGTTGGGTGTGCGTGTGTGTTGTGTGCATGCGTATTGTGTGCCTGCGTGTTTGTTGGGTGCATGGTGTTGTGTGCGTGAGAGTTGTGTGCGTGTGTGTTGTGTGCATATGTGAGATGTGTGTGTTGTGTGTGCGTGTGTGGTGTGCGTTTCTGTGGTGTTGTGTGTGGGTGGTGTGTGTCTGTGTTGTGTGTGTGATGTGCATGTGTGGTGTGTGTGTGTTCTGTTGTATGTGTGGTGTGCGTGTTGTGCATGTGTGTAATGTGTGTGTGTTGTGTGTGTGTGTAATGTGTGTGTGTGTGTGTGCATGTTCTGTGTGTGTGTTGTGTGTTGTTTTGTGTGTTGTGTTGTGGGTGTGTTGTGTGTGTGAGTTGTGTGTGTGGTGTGTGTGTGTTTGTGTGTTGTGTGTGTGCATGTTGTATGCGTGTGTGTTGTGTGTGTGTATTGTGTGCATTGTGTGTTGCATGTGTGTTGTGTGTGTGTGTTATGTTGTGTGTGTGTGTGTTGAGTGTGTCTTGTGTTGTTGTGTGTGTGTTGTGTTGTGTGTGCGTGCTGTGCGCGCGCGTGTTGTGTTCGTGTGTGCATTGTGTGTGTGCATGTTGTGTGTGTGTGTTGTGAGTGTTTTGTGAGTGTGTGTGTTTTGTGTGTGTGTATGTTTTGTGTGTGTGTGTGTGTTGTGTATGTGTGTGTGTACGTTGTGTGTGGTGTGTGTGAGGGGTGTGTGTGTGGCGTGTGTTGTGTGTGTGCGTGTTGTGTCTGTGTGCATGTGTGTTTTGTGCGAGCGTGTGTTTTGTGTCTGTGTGTTGTGTGCGTGTGTGTTGTGTGCGTGTGTGTTGTGTGCATGTGTGTTGTGTGCGTGTGTGTTGTGTGCATGTGTGTTGTGTGCATGTGTGTTGTGTGCATGTGTGTTGTGTGCATGTGTGTTGTGTGCGTGTGTGTTGTGTGCGTGTGTGTTGTGTGCATGGTTTGTGTTGTTGTGTATATAGTGTGTGTGTTGTGTGTGTGTGGTGTTGTGTGTGTGTTGTTGTGTGTGTGTGTTGTGATGTGTGTGTTGTGTTGCGTGTGTGTTGTGTGTGTGTGTGTTATTTTGAGTATTGTGTTGTGTGTGAGTTGTGTGCTGTGTCTGTGTGAGTGTGTGTGCTGTGTGTGTTGTGTGTGTGTGTGTGTGTTGTGTGTGTGTTTTGTGTGTGGTGTGTGTGTGTGTGTGGCATGTGTTGGGTGCGTTGTGCTTGTTGTGTGTGTTGTGTTTGTGAATGTTTTGTGTGTGTGTTGTGTGCGTGTGTGTTTTGTGTGCATGTGTGTTGTGTGCGTGTGTTGTGCATGTGTGTTGTGTTGTGTGTGTGTGTTGTGTGTGTGTAGTGTGTGTGTTTTGTGTGTATGTGTTGTGTGTTGCTTTGTGTATTGTGTTGTGTGTTGTATTGTGTGTGTGTGTTGTGTTTATGTTGTGCGTGTGTTGTGTTGTGTGTGTGTTGTGTGTGAGTTGTGTCTGTTTTGTGTGTGTTGTGTGTGTGTTCGTGTGTTGTGTGTGTTGTTTGTTTTGTGTGTGTGTGTGTTGTGTGTGTGTGTGTTGTGTTGTGTGTGTGAACTGTTGTGTGTTTGTTGTGTTGTGTGTGTTGTGTTTGTGTTGTGTGTGTGGGTTGTGTTGTGTGTGTTGTGTTGTGTGTGTGTACTGTTGTGTGCTTGTTGGGTTGTGTGTGTTGTGTGTGTGTTGTGTTTGTGTTGTGTTGTGTGTGTTGTTTGTGTGTGTGTGTTGTGTGTGTGTTGTGTGTGTGTTGTGTTAGTGTGTGTGTTGTGTGTGTGTTGTGTTAGTGTGTGTGTGTGTTGTGTGTGTGTTGTTGGTGTGTGTTGTGGATGTGTGTTGTGTGTGTGTGTTTTGTGGGGGTGTGTTGTGAGTGTGTGTGTTGTGAGTGTGTGTGTTGTGAGTGTGTGTGTTGTGAGGGTGTTGTGAGTGAGTGTGTTGTCAGTGTTTGTGTTGTGAGTGTGTGAGTTGTTTGTGTTGCGTGCGTGTGTTGCGTGCGTGTGTTGTGTGTGCGTTTTGTGTGTGTGAGTGTGTGTGTGTGGTGTGTGTTGTATGTGATGTGTGTGGCGTGCTTGTTGTGCGTTTCTTGTGTTGTGTGTTTTGTGCATGTGTGCAGTGTGTTTTGTGCGTGTGTTGTGTGCATGTGTGGTGTTGTGTGTGTGTGGTGTGGTGTTGTGTGTTGTTGTATTGTGTGTGTGTGGTGTTGTGTGTGTGTGGTGTTGTGTGTGAGTGGCGTTGTGTGTGTGTGTGGTGTTGTCTGTGTGTGGTGTTTGTGTTGTGCATGTGTGGTGTTGTGCGTGTGTGGAGTTGTTCATGTATTGTGTTGAGCATGTGTGGTGTTGTGTGTCTGTGGTGTTATGTGTCTGTGGTGTGGTGTGTGTGTGTGGTGTTGTGTGTGTGTTTGGTGTTGTGTGTCTGTGGTGTTGTGAGTGTGTGTGGTGTTGTGTGTGTGTGTGGTGTTGTGTGTGGTGTTGTATGTGTGTGTGTGTGTGGTGTTGTGTGTGTGTGTGGTGTTGTGTGTGTGTGTGGTGTTGTGTATGTGTGGTGTTGTGTGTGTGTGTGGTGTTGTGTGTGGTGTTGTATGTGTGTGTGTGTGTGGTGTTGTGTGTGTGTGTGGTGTTGTGTATGTGTGGTGTTGTGTGTGTGTGTGGTGTTGTGTGTGGTGTTGTGTGTGGTGTTGTATGTGTGTGTGTGTGTGGTGTTGTGTGTGTGTGTGGTGTTGTGTGTGTGTGTTGTGTGTGTGTGTGGTGTTGTGTGTGTGTGGTGTTGTGTGTGTGTGTGGTGTTGTGTATGTGTGGTGTTGTGTGTCTGTGGTGTTATGTGTCTGTGGTGTTGTGTGTGTGTGTGGTGTTGTGTGTGTGTTTGGTGTTGTGTGTGTGTGTGGTGTTGTGTGTGTGTGTGGTGTTGTGTGTGTGTTTGGTGTTGTGTGTGTGTGTGTTGTGTGTGTGTGTGGTGTTGTGTGTGTGTGGTGTTGTGTGTGTGTGTGGTGTTGTGTGTGTGTTTGGTGTTGTGTGTGTGTGGTGTTGTGTGTGTGTGTGGTGTTGTGTGTGTGTGTGGTGTTGTGTGTGGTGTTGTGTGTGTGTGTGTGGTGTTGTGTGTGTGTGTGGTGTTGTGTGTGTGTGTGGTGTTGTGTATGTGTGGTGTTGTGTGTGTGTGTGGTGGTGGTGTGTGTGTGTGTGGTGGTGTGTGTGTGTGGTGGTGTGTGTGTGTGGTGGCGTGTGTGTGTGTGTGGTGGTGTGTGTGTGAGTGGTGTGGTGTTGTGTGTGTGTGGTGTGGTGTGTGTGGTGTGGTGATGTACGTGTGTGGTGTTGTGCGTGTGTGGTGTTGTGTGTTTGTGTGGTGTTGTGTGTGTGTGTGGTGTGTTGTGTTTTGTTGTGTGTGTGTGTGTTTGTGTGTCTGTGTGCATGCGTGTGTGCACGCGAGTGTGCACGCGCGCACGCTTGCAAGCGTGTTTGCATATATATATAGAGAGAGATAGATAGATAGATAGATAGATAGATAGATAGATAGATAGATAGATAGATAGATAGATAGATAGATAGATAGATAGATAGAGATAGATAGATAGATAGATAGATTGATAGATAGATAGATAGATGAAAGGTAGGTAGGTAGGTAGGTAGGTAGGTAGATAGGTAGGTAGGTAGATAGATAGATAGATAGATAGATAGATAGATAGATAGATAGATAGATAGATAGATAGATAGATAGATAGATAGATAGATAGATAGATAGATAGATAGATAGATAGATAGATAGATGATAGATGATAGATAGGTAGGTAGGTAGGTAGGTAGGTAGGTAGGTAGGTAGGTAGGTAGGTAGGTAGGTAGATAGATAGATAGATAGATAGATAGATAGATAGATAGATAGATAGATAGATAGATAGATAGATAGATAGATAGATAGATAGATAGATAGATAGATAGATAGATAGATAGATAGATAGATAGATAGATAGATAGATAGATAGACTCACCACTCCTGAGTTTTTGTACTTGGGACCTTTCTTGGCCTTCTTCTTGGGGTTGATGCACTGTGTGAGAAAAGTGAAAACAACTTAAAGAAATGCCTTAACAATCTGCAAAAAAATCTGCTACAACACTTCCAGCTTGCAGAGTTTTCATATAGAAATAAAAGGCAAAGGACTTTTCCCTGAGAAAGACTGTTATTGGTGATAAAAATGAGCAGTACACAGAGGGAATAGAAAAAAGAAAACTTGTCTTGATATAGTGACATTCTTCTTGAAAATTCATGATCTGTAAACCAAACAACTTAACACTGAATCATGCAACACTACATTTTGGCCTTTGTTAGCACCATCACATCATCACAGCTACACAGCATATTTTAAAGCAGTAGGAGGAATGCTGGAATTTGGGAGAGTGATTACCAGCTCAATATATAACAATAGAGACCACAGGAAGAGGTCTAAAAAAAATCCCAATAACTTTACATCCTTGACACATGTGCTAACAAAATCATACTTAATTACCATACCTCATACTTCTTGTTTCGGCCTTCTTCACTACTAAGTTCTCGAAGGGTGGAGTAGAACTCGCCAATGAAGTCATGCCTGAAAAAACATTCCATGAAAACATGTTAAATACTAGGAAAGAGCATGACAAATTAGGGATGACAAAGGCCAATGAGTACCAAATGGGCATGTCATGTGGGAAAAAAACCCTTTCAACTTGAATCATCAAAATATACAAAAATTCAACCAAAGTTACTGGCAATACACAACACAATACCACATACTGCACTACTTAATATTTGCATTTTATACTGCCTGCCAAAGCTCACATTGCATAATCATACTAAAGACTAAAGGCTCCTACACACGTACACAGACCTGTGCACCCTCCATTGGAATAATCATAAGACAAGAAGATAAAAATCGTAAGATTTTTGGAAAAATCGTAAGATTTTTGGAAAAATCGTAAGATTTAAACGACTCGCCCATGAACGGCACAATTAGCGGGTCATCAGCTGTTCGCATCCAACCCTCACTGTCATCCTCTCCCACCTCTCGATCACTCGCAGCTTGAGAGGTCGGCATTCTTGAGCTAATTACAGCTTGCCTGATCACTTCATCTAAAGTTTCATCATCATCTTCATCTTCGGCAGCTGAAGGATTAAAATCCTCAAACAGATTTCGCGATCGCGACATGTTGCCTCGAGCGTCCACTTCCATTCGTACAGGATAGCCCATAATTTCTACTATACCGCACATAAAATCGCCCTGATTTTTGATTGGCCAAGCTGAAAACTGTAGAGAAACCTCTTCTGCATGAACTGGAGTCAGTAAACGTAGAGTTATATGATAGGCTTGTACTTTGGAGAGAGTCAGAACGCACGTGGTGTCTGAAACGACAAATGCCGCGCTTGCCACTGGCGGACCACGAAGGCGAGCGCGGCAATTGCCGAAACTGGCCGAAATTGTACAGAAAAAAGTAATGCCGGTCCGTAGAGTGAAAAATCAGAAGATTTTTCATGCCAGGCGAAAATCGTAAAAATTACGATTTTATCGTTTCATGCCAGGCGAAAATCGTAAAAATTACGATTTTATCGTACAAGTGCACAGGTCTGCGTACAGGTTGTCCCCCGATTTTGCTGCCGATCCGGTCAAGAATCGGAACGGTTGACTCATTTGCATACAATCCGGCCCGGTTCTTGTCGGTAGGGCAGGCTCTATTCCCCGACCCGGTTCTCGCCCGATTCCTATGCTGGGTGACGCGAGAGCATCTGTCCGCGGCTCGACTGTGCGAGAACGAGGCTACGCTTTGCACAGAAAACGCTGTATTTTGGGGATACTACAAACCCATCCAAAGAAAATTTAAGCCATGAACAGTATTAATTTATCAAAAATGTATGTTGAATGCATTTATAGGTCATGAAAGCTCCTGCATTTTAAAATTGGAAATGCGGGTCAATGCACCTGCACGCCGGCACGGCTCCACTGCAATCGTTGCGTGTGGCTGTCAACCCGATTTTTAGACGCACGGTCAGACCGGATCGGGAGCAAAAACGGCTTGAAAACCGGTACGTGTATAGGCGCCTTAAAAGAAAAATGATGTCTACTTACCCACCATCTGCATCCCAGTCATAGACCTCAAATTTGAGAGACCTGAAACGGGCACATTGTCTTTTTTCTATAAAGTTCCTCAAACTGCAAGAGTAGTCATTAGTATGTTAAGCTTTTAAAGGTTCACGAGTAAGGCAAAAGAGAAATTTTCCCCAACCCACTGGCAATGGTTATTTAATGAGTAATGCGTCTCTCCCTTGACTACTGACTGGAAAACCTATTGAAGCCGTCACATGGTGCAACAGAAACATGCTGTTTCTATGTCTCTGAATCTGATCCAGAAACGTTTTGGCCGTTCACACACCATTAAAATCCTTGAACCTCTCAGCAATTTTTGACAAACTGTGTAGTATGATGTATTTCACTGTCAGTGGCCTGAGCTTCCACTGGCACCTGGGAATTCAACGCACATCTCAATTTGAATGATGTAGCTTTCTAAATGAACTATTAGATACTATTAGATCTACTAGACAACACAGAGTTTTGATAAATCAATACTGTTATTTTGTAATGGGTTCTGTGTATGTGTTAGTTATTCTACAATTGAACATTTTGCAAGTGAATGCAAGAAAAAAAGGCAGACATCATTGACTTGTGTGGGAGTAATAGCAACAGTGCAAAGAGCATTCCCATTGGCTAATTAGCAGAAATATTTCACTTGAAATGCTGGGAGGATACAACCAGTCCAAAACCGTGAAATCATTCCTGGGGACTCAAAAATTCAATAAAATATCTGCTTGCACACAAGGGTGGATGATGTTTTACGGCCTATCAGCCTGTGTAAGCTATGTAAGGCCATTAAGCATGAAAATCAAGTCACTGTGTCCCTAGTTATTTACCTCTTATGAATCTCAATAGTAGACATGGTAGGTCAATTCTTACCCTGAACCCACAGGGGGATGAATTTAAAAAACAACAAACTATTACACTATGCATTCATGGTCATGCAGACAAAGACAGCATACATGCATGTGTATATGTAATGGAAAACCATGGGAGAAAGAGGGGGAGAGTGATGTTGTTCCATCTGCAATCCTCTCGCTGGTGGATCCCGTCCCTTGCGGGGATGCTCAGGCTTTCCCATGCAGGACAACAGTTTCAATTATGCTTCATTCACTACTGGAGAATTCCCCGGATTCTCGATGAATGCTTCAGCCAATGCCAAGGCATTTCATGAGAGAGAAGGGAGCAGCAAGAACGGGGGGGGGGGGGGGGGGGGGGGGGGGGGGGGGGCCCAGACTATTCTAAAAGGTTCCTTGACTGTTCCACTAGTCAGGTACTATTTCAGGGAAGTGATTCATGCAGGTTGCTCTGAGATATGCAGGGTGGGGGTTCGAACAAAGGAGGGTCAGAACTTTCTGGCAAGTTCCTTGACTATGAACAAAGACTTCACAACAAATACACACACACACACACACATGCACACACACACAAAATCATGCACACATGCTAACTTGAACACTTACATTTGTGCATGCGCGCGCACACACACACACACAAATACATACACACATACACACACTCATGCACACAAACTTGAACACACACGTGCACAATCACACACACACACCACACACACACTCATGCATGCACACAAACACACACACATACACACACAGAGGTAAACTTGAACACACATATTCATGCACCAACACATGCACAATCACAAACACACATACACACACACAAACACACACACACACACAGATAAACTTGAACACACACATTCATGCACGCACACATGCACAATCACAGACAAACACACACACACACACACACACACACACACACACACACACACACACACACACACACACACACACACACACACACACACACACACACACACACACACACACACACACAAATTTGAATGCACACATTCATGCACACACATGCACAGTCACAGACGAAAACACACACACACACATAAACACACACACACACACACACACACACACACACACACGCACGCACCCACACACACACACACACACACACACACACACACACACAGAGACAGAGTGATACACACATTCATGTACACACACATGCACAATCACAAACACACACACAAACATACACAATCACAGAGAAACATACACACAAACACAAACACACACATGCACACAAACTTGAACACACAATTTAAGAAATTTAAACTAATTTCTATGTTTTCCTAGCATACTTACCAGTAGACAACCATAGGTATATGACCTTTTCACCTCGAAAAAAGATTTGCAAAATCATCCCACACACGTGGCTTAATAGCATCAGCCAATGAAAAGGCTCCATCTATAGCGTCATGGCCAGTGAAAGGGAGGCAACTCTCCCTGTTTCCTGCACATGCGCATAGATAACATGATGCAACCACGTGCCACCACTTTTCGACACCATACCGAGAAACTCGTGTGAAGATGCACAAAAAATGGGGAGGAGGGTGGGACATTATGTTGTCTACTGGTAAGTATGCTAGGAAAACATAGAAATTAGTTTAAATTTCTTAAAGTTTTCTAAACATACTGTACCAGTAGACAACCATAGGTAGATTACCCCAGAAGGGAGGAGGGATGTGCATCTACCAACCTAACTTAAAGAACACACACCACTCAAAGGCAAACAGCGAACCCGCCACAACCAACTATTGATGCCAAAGGTGCCGTCCAGGCAACGAACGCGAACATTCTGCCAGCAGTGATGCGTGAAAACGCAGTCACTGCGCCAGAACGCCGCCCTCATGAGATGAGAGCGATACATTCTTGGCAAAAGCCACAGAGGTCGCAACCCTGCGAATCTCATGAGTCCTGGATACACCAACCAGAGGAACAAGCTGCGCATTCAAAACGTGTCCGTGATCCAAAGACAAATCCAGCTTAGGAAATGGATGTCTTTGATATCCCGCTGTGGCCAACTTCCATGGAAGAAACAGTCTATGTCGGCGAAACGACGAGACTGAGTTCTAGCCAGACATACTCCAGTGCACAGACTGGACAGTTGACACAGTCAGTATTGTTTGGATCGACATACACAGGTGATGGTGGGGACCCTCCAACCGAAAGACACGTCAATGCCACACGTGGCCTTGCTTGTGTTCGTGAACGCCGAGCGGTAACTACCGAGGGAGGCGTGTGACATCGAACGAGGGAAACAAGACCTGTCTCTCTGCAAACTGTGTGTCTGAACAGAGCCAAGCAGAAAGTTCAGGAAGTGAACGACCGACTGGCACATTCTCGAGTGAGGCTGCTCGAGAATGGACCAGAGAGAATGAGAACAATGTATTCCCCATCCGCCAGAGCAAGCAGCTCAAGGAAGCATGAAACTCCCGTCCAGAAAGGTGCGACCAAAATCATCCGAGGACACTCTAGGGCGACCCTGGCCAACACCTTCAGAATAAGGCGAGTGGGAGAAAAGCATAGACATGCACGCCCGCCCACGACCTAGCAGAAGCATTCGTCCGAGAGCCCTCGGATCGTGCATCCGCGAGAGGAAACACGGAAGACATGTGTTGAATCGGGTAGCGAACAGATTCACCACCAGGTCGCCCCAGCGAAGCCACAGTCTATTCCATAGGAAGAAAATGATTCCTCCGGCTCAGTGAACTGCAAGGATATTCAATTTCCCGGGAAAGAATGCCGTGGAAATGGAACCTCCAGGAAAGTGAGCCCAAGAGAACCTCCTCAGCCCAGAGAGACAGAGTCGTAGAGACTGTGCCACCCTGATGGCGAAGAAAACTCAGCCACGCGACATTATCACCCGAGATTGTCACGTGCCGATCACGCAATACTGACACCAATCCCTTCAGAGAGAGAATACGCTTCCATCTCTAGAAAGTGGATTTGCCGCAGAGACTCGAGTGCAGACCAAAGGCTGGACACCAAGGTCGTGTCTGTGTCGGTCCTCCGGCTCAGTGATCTGCCAGGATAGTCAATTTCCAGAGAAAAAATTCTGTGGAAAAGGAACTTCCATGAGAGTGAGTGCAGAGACGATAGGTGTAAACCAACCAATCGTCCAGGTACAACCGCCAACCGAACTCCCCTGCCTCTCACCAACATCGCCACTGCTTGAAGACTGAATCCCAGCTGGAATGCTCAAGATCAATCGTAAATCCGGCGATTGCCGGGAACAAAGCAGCAAGCTGATACCTATAACGTGACTCCTGTCCCTCACGATCTACGGTAGAACGGCCGAACTCCAGAACACTGAGGCAGCACGCTGATCGGCCCGCATGGTCGTAGCCTCCATGCGGTCGATAGCAGTGCTCTGCCTGTCCAAGACCTATCCGACACGCTCCACTGATCGCTCCGACTTCCAGAAAGTCCGAAGCTAATACAGGAAAGAAGGAGATTCACGCGAAGAAAAGCCAATGCACCGAGACAAAGCTAGAGACAATAATTGAACCTAACCGGACTGAAAACCGGTGGAACAATACATGTAAAGTGCACAAACGGAGAATGAACAGAAATCGAAAAAACGCCAAGTGCCGTAAGATTTCTGAAAACCCCGATGTTCGTAGACCCCGCCTGTACTGCGATCTGTCGATCGAACAGGCGATCGCCGAGAAAACAACGCAGCATGTTGATCCGACCGCAAGGGCAAAACACTGTGCGTTCGTCAGCAACACCTGGCTGAAACCGATTCCCGGAAGGGACGAACTGGACAAAAAACAGACTCAAAGGAAAGATCACGATCTGTAATCGATCCGTCGATCCCCAGAGACCTGAGGCAGCAGCTGACTGACAAGAATGCAAGGCAGCATGCCGATCTGCCCGCCCGGGCCTTGCCTCCGTGCGGTAGATAGCAAGCCCTGCCTGTCCGCCGATCTTGTTGTGATTCCCGGCAGAAAGGATCACGAACTAGCGTGAGATTAGCCGATCGCCGGGAAATGAACGAAACAAGCTGCTCTGACTGCAAAGGAAACGTCACTGAGCGAACGTCAGCATCGCCTGCCGTGACGAAATTCCCGGCCGGAAAAAACACGATTCACGCGAACACCGGGAATACAAGGCAGCAGCTGATCGAACCGCAAGGAAAAAATCTCTGTGCGGCGTCAGCAATGCTCTGCCTGTACCACGGACGACCAGACCGAAGGAAAGATCACGATCTGATCACCTATCAGCCGATCCCCAGAGACCTGAGGCAATATTGCTGATCGAAAACGCATGGGCAAAACCGAGCGATCGTCAGCAACGCCTGCCCCAAGTCGAGAATCCTGCGCGAAAACTCGCGACCGCCGAGAATTCAAGGCTGTCTGCCGATGGAATCGCGCGGAAAAACCCCAGCGCGAACATCAGCAATGCTCGACCCGTACAGTGACCCTGGTCCATACCTAGCTACCGTTCGATTGTGTCTGATTCCCGACAGGGATGATCACGATCGAGCGATAGATCAGGCAATCGAGGAAAAAACAAAGTACGAGCGCCGGAAGGCAGCCGGGCGGATTGCCATCGAAAACACTCTGAGTCCGCAGACCTATGTGAGCGACGAGCAGAAACCCGTACCGGACTGAGCGATCGCGAATCAGAGTCTGACAAATCACGAAGGAGATAGTGTCGAGACTCAACGCGCCGCCAAAGCAGAGATTCCCGAGAAGCATGAACGGGAGCATCAGAGTCAAAGAGAAGATCGCGATCTGACATGCGATCGACCGATCCCCCTAGAACTGAGACAGTATGCTGATCGAAACGCAAATCCCAGCGATCGTCAGGCACGTATCGCCGAGGGCGAGAATCTCGCGCAAACTCACGTGATCGCTGAGACGCCAAGGACGCAGGCTGATCAAACCGTCCGGGAAAAAACCTCGGAGCGATCAACAGCACCGCGCGTCCTGTAAAAGGACCCCTGCCCAACACCATCTATTGCTCGATCGTGTCGAAATTCCCGACAAGGACGATCACGATCGAGCAATAGACCAGGCAATCGTCGTGAAAACAAGCGAGGACGCTGATCAGACCGCAAAGGCAAACTCTGCGCGGTCGACAGCAACACCCCTCCGGTCGCGCTGATCGCCACGATCCACTGATCGAGGGACAGAACGCCCGGAAAACAAAGCAGCATGCTGATCGAGCCAACTGGGCATTGCCTCCGTGTAAGCGATCGCAACGTTGCATGCACCGTGACTGACGCCTGGCCGTCACGATGTACGGAACGATCGGCTGATCGTCCGAATGCCAAGGCAGCATGCTGATCGAATCGGACGGGCAAAGCCTCTGTGCGGTCGATCGCAACACATAGCCTGTATCCTGACCCGCTCTTTTCCTCTCTCCATCATGATCGATTGAATGATCATCTGATCGCCAGTGAACCATGGCAGCATGCTGATCGGATCGCGCGGGCATTGCCTCGGCGGGATCGATAGCAACGCTCTGCCGGTATCGCGACTCGTGTCGGATACGATCTACTGGTCGACCAGGAGAAGGCCAGGAATCCGAGGCAACATGCTGATCGGATCGCATGGGCAGAGCCCCCTTGCGATCGATAGCCGTGCCCACCCCACCGAGGGATTCGTCTCCGTCTCGACTTACCGCCGGGAGAGAATCCGATCGGTGCGACACCGCACTCTGGGAACTGAAACAAAGGCAGCCTCAGACAAATACACCAAACATGCAGCAGCCGCCTGGGGACCCAAAACTGGCTCAGAAACCACCCCCGAGCAATCCCCAGAGACAGAGTGAGAGTGTCCTGTAAAGAAGAGTTGTCGAGAGAAGAAAACTTCCCCGACACATCGTCTACCCTGCTACACGATGCAGAGGAAGAGGCAGAACGAGGCTTACTCGAACGCGACTTTACCTCTTACATGGCAAAAAGGAAGGAGGTATAGACAAACAGCTCTTCCTCTTAGAAGCAGAGCCGCGCTTGCGCACCTGCGCACCGCCTCCGTACCCTGAAGAGAGGTAGGACGGCGAGCCGCCATATTCCCAAAATGGCGAAACAAAATGGCGGACAGCAACAGCGTCAACTTGACGCAAGCAGTAGCAAGAACGTGCTCACAAGAATACAAGCGTACAACAAGCGAAACACGCTCACAACGCACCTAGCCGAAGCTAGAGACAACAGGCAACAAAATAACTGAACCAGACCGTGCACTGAGGTTACCGGCGGGAACAGAAATTGAAGCAAAAAACGAATTAAACACTAAAACAGGAATTCGAAAAACGGCGAGGGCCGTAGGAGTGTTTGTACTTCCCAACAGCAACGCCGCCATAGTCGACAGCAAATCCTTCAGAAAGTCCGCACAACGTGAAGACTTGAGGAGAACACCAGAGTACATCCAAACACTCCAACGAAAAGTCGAAAAGTGGTGGCACGTGGTTGCATCATGTTATCTATGCGCATGTGCAGGAAACAGGGAGAGTTGCCTCCCTTTCACTGGCCATGACGCTATAGATGGAGCCTTTTCATTGGCTGATGCTATTAAGCCACGTGTGTGGGATGATTTTGCAAATCTTTTTTCGAGGTGAAAAGGTCATATACCTATGGTTGTCTACTGGTACAGTATGTTTAGAAAACTCATGCATGCGTGCACATGCACACACACACACACACACACACACACACACACACATATGCAAACTTGAACACATACATTCATGCATGCACACACACACTCACACACACACACACACACAGACACACAAACACACACACAAACACACACACACACACACACTCACACACACACACACACAGACACACACACACAGACACACACACACACACACCCACCCACTCACACACACACACACACACACACACACACAGAGGCAGTATTACCTGTCATAGTCCCCATTACAAAGTGCCCTGGCAGTGATGGAGAAGGGCCTCCACGTGGGATCCAGGGTCCGCTTGATCACTTCAGTTCTGTGTACCACTGTGTAGCTGCAAGCCCAATTTTGTGTTGTGAAAAGTTTGTGAGAGCACATTGCGATGCAAATAACATGTAAGCAGTATCCATATGACACATCTTTTTCTTAATCAATAACAAGGAAATTTTAAATGAAAAAAAGAAGAAAATTGGTACAAATTGTTCCTCTCTTCCAAAGTATAGTTTCACTTTCAGGCCAGGTGGTGTGTGACAGAATACCAACTTTTGACATCTTAACATCTTTTGTCCAGTTGTCTTGCACTGCTGTCTCACTCTCAGTAACCTAAAGCGGTATTCCAGTGTGACAATATGCGACACGTCATCAAATGTCGTGTTTTATTTCCATTTTTGTTGATTTTGAGTTTTCAACCGATTGTGGATGTGCATGAGTGGATGGATGGATGGATGGATGGATGGATGGATGGATGGATGGATGGATGGATGGATGGATGGATGGGTGGGTGGGTGGATGGGTGGATGGATGGATGGATGGATGGATGGATGGATGGATGGATGGATGGATGGATGGATGGATGGATGGTTGGTTGGCTGGTTGGAGTTTAAGGGACATTCAGCTTGGTAGGCAATATAAGGCCTCAAGTTTTAAATGTTAAAATCATGTATTCTAACAATAACGTTTTAATGGTCAAGTAAGATTGTGCCTCAAAAGAGGCTAAAGACACATATGAAAAACAGCAAATATATAATAAACCAGTTAAAGGTGGGAATAAACTCTGGAATCTTTCCTAAACCTCATCATAGTTTTTGAATCTTTATGTTTATATACATGTGAAAGACTGGTGGACCCACTCCATAAAAGCACAAGTCTGGATGCCTGCCAGGAAGAATTAAGTTGTATAGTACTGTGGATGGATGGATGGATGGATGAATGGATGGACGGACAGATGGATGGATGGATGGACAGAAAGATGGATGGATGGATGGATGGACTGATGGATGGATGGATAAACGGAAGGATGGATAGATGGATGGATGGATGTATGGATAAATGGATGGATAAATGGATGGATGGATGGATAGATGGATGGATAGATGGATGGATGAATGGACTGATGGATGGGTGGATGGATGGATGGATGATGCATGGATGAATAGATGGATGAATGATGCATGGATGGATCCCTGAATGGATAGATGGACAGATGTGCGGTAAGGTGAAGGTGGGTGGTGTGCAGGGGGGACCTCTGGGTGTACCCCTATAGCTTGATGGTAGGAGTAGTGGTTGACATGTGACGAGGATGTTCATTAAACAATAGGATCTGTAACAGCTGGATCTGGCTCTCCCCCACCCCCTGGGGAGGATAAGCACTTGCCATGCAAGAGAACCAGACTCGGCACTGCCCATCACCTTGAAAGTGATACCCAGCTCTACAACTCCTCCCATCCCAGTCAAATCCACTCTCTTCTTTCTACCAGCGAACACTGTATCTCTGACGTGAAACGGTGGATGACCCGGAACAAGCTCCAACTCAATGACTCAAAAACTGAAGCACTCCTGGTGGGCAGCAGAGGCAAATCAGATCAGGCCCTCAAACTAACCATTGGTCACAGTGACATTATCTTCTCTCAGTCTGTTAGAAATTTAGGCGTCATGTTTGATGATGATCTGTCAATGAGATCTTGATGTCAACAAAGTCTGTCAGTTAGCATATTATGAGCTAAGGAAAATTAGTACCATTCATCATTATCTTTCGTAGCAGGTCACCAAAACGCTCATCACATTACTTGTTCTGTCTTGTCTCGACTATGGAAACTCTTCTCGTTGGCATCCCTGACACTGCTTAACAAACTCCAGAAAGTTCAGAATTGTGCTGCTAGGCTAGTTTTTCGATGTCCCAAGCGTACCCATGTCTCATCACTCATACATACACTTCACTGGCTCCCCATCTCTCAGAGGATAGATTATAAACTTGCTACTTTATGCTTCAAAGCCATCGACAACACCGCACCGCACGCTCTTACAGAAATTCTTGCAGTCTACACGCCCTCCAGATCTCTACGCTCAGCTGCTGACTCTAGAATGCTTAAAGTCCCCCGCCGTAATAAGAAAACTCAAGGACAGGGTGCCTTCTCCTATATCGGACCTGTAACCTGGAATAGTCTCCCTTTCTCAGTCTGTCATTCTGACACTCTGCCCCAGTTCAAAAGTGCTCTAAAAACCCACCTCTTCCGATCCGCCTTTCCCGCTGAGCTGCTTCGCCTTACTTGACCTGGCCTGAAAGTGCTGTGTATATTGTATAGTTTGTTCTATTTGTTCTATTGGATCTTAGTTTTTGCTTTTTTTGTTTATGCGTGTAGTGTGTGAGTTTTTGTAGGAATATGTGTGTAGTGTGTAAGTTTTTGTAGGAATGTGGTGTTGAGTGGTTGTATGAGTGTTGATTCTTTGGATTGTAAACGCCATGGGCTTGCATGTCAAGGGAAGGTATGTGCGATGAATAAACTATTATTATTAAAGGACAAAAGTGCAACAAGACAAGACACTCCACAGGAGGCAAAACCCGATCTATGCCAGGCTGACGCTAGAGGAACTGAAACAGCCCTCTTCTGGGCCAGGTTCTCTTTACGAAAGAATGCAATGAGCTGGACCAAATGTCATCGGTCCTATTGTATAACCATGACTTAGTCTAAACCAGGCAGCTTGGGTTTTCAAGCAGTACAGAACATCCCAGGCAGCGTCATCCACTCACCTTCCATTCTCACTGGCTCTGCAGATGGTCAGAAAAGGGTCAGACTTTCCAAAGAAGTCTTTCTTGTCCAATTTTTTCCCACAGAACTGCATAGTGACTCTCTCCTGAGAAGAAAATGAGAGAACTTGTAAGTAGACAACCTTCATAACGTAAAACATCCTTGAATTTATTAAGCTTTTTTTTTCATGTTACACAGTCTAAAAAATCCAATGAGTTTCCTTTTTCCCACAAGCAGCAACATGAAAGACTTCATTAAATTTTAGCTATCCAAACTCTCATTCAACCTTGGCTTTGGATTATCTCCCCTTAGACCAGTCCATGCAAAGGCTACATGGCAATGATTCTCACTGTGTAATCAACACTCCTTTTATTCAACTTGTAGTTCATGGGCATGCACACTGTAGCTTATCACTGTAATCAATAATGGAAAGTGTGAGACAAGAGCAACTATCTTCACACATGACTATAGCTTTCCACATTTCCAAAACATCTGTAGAGCGGACCTCAGAGCGCAGCCTATCATTCTGCACAATTAACCTTTTTCTCTCTTCTTAAAAACAACTTGGGAAAAAAAGGTACTTTGTGTTCTAGCATTACATGCATTGAGATTCAGTCTCTACGTGAAGCCTACCTTGCAAGAGCTCAGTTCTTCTGCACTCACTGAAATAGAAACGATAAATAAAATAACAGCCAACTCAACTGAAAAAGATTTAATGAAAGTATGACATCTCTTTGTGTCTCTCTCTAACACACACACATGCACAAAACCCAAACACACGTGCACAAAACCCACACACACGTGCACACACTATCACTCACACACACACATACCAATACACACACACACACACACACACACACACACACACACATTCACTTGTCAGTAGAGAGGGGAAAAAAGACAAGGAGTATGTACATACCAGTTATGCTTCCGTTATTCTTCTTTGGCCCACTGGAAATTAAACATCAATTATTCTTTCATAAACACTTCTCAGGAATGATCTTTAAATCCTAAGTCTACCTTCTTTAGAAAGTTGTATCAAGGAGATTAACCCTTACCTTGGTGGTCTCAGCATATGCTGTGAGGTTGTGACGGATGGATGGATGGATGGAGTTTAAGGGCCTATCAGCCTTGTAGGCTATATAAGGCCACAGCGTTAAGAAACACCCATCTTTAACAAAGAATTAAAACTCTTCACGGCAGTGAGGTCTCATAGTTCATCTAATAAGTGACATGAAATCAAATAAATCTAGTCCCACTGCCCACCAGCCAGCAAAGGCTGTGTAGAGCCCCCAAACACGAAGACGCATAAAGGGCGATAGGGCAAAATTTCACAACTCAATTTCCCTCGTCATCGACAAAGCACTAAAGGATAGGTGGATGGAGCCCAAGGGCTCATCAGCCGTGAAGGCCATTCAAGGCCACAACATACTTTCACTGAATAAAAATGTGCAATTAAAAGATTACCTCAGAAGAGGTAAGTAGAGAAATATCGAAAACAATTAAGATATAGTACAACTCATAAACGAGAATAATACTCGGAATCTATCAAAAATTTTATCACAGCAAGAGGAGGTTGTGACAGGGCCAAGGCTACTAGTCACAGCATATGCTGTGAGGTTGTGACAGGGCCAAGGCTACTAGTCCCAGCATATGCTGTGAGGTTGTGACAGGGCCAAGGCTACTAGTCCCAGCATATGCTTTGTGAGGTTGTGACAGGGCCAAGGCTACTAGTCACATCATATGCTTTGTGAGGTTGTGACAGGGCCAAGGCTACTAGTCCCAGCATATGCTTTGTGAGGTTGTGACAGGGCCAAGGCTACTAGTCCCAGCATATGCTTTGTGAGGTTGTGACAGGGCCAAGGCTACTAGTCACATCATATGCTTTGTGAGGTTGTGACAGGGCCAAGGCTACTAGTCCCAGCATATGCTTTGTGAGGTTGTGACAGGGCCAAGGCTACTAGTCACAGTATATGCTTTGTGAGGTTGTGACAGGGCCAAGGCTACTAGTCACAGTATATGCTGTGTGGTTGTGACAGGGCCAAGGCTACTAGTCCCAGCATATGCTGTAAGGTTGTGACAGGGCCAAGGCTATTAGTCACAGTATATGCTGTGAGGTTGTGACAGGGCCAAGGCTACTAGTCACAGTATATGCTGTGAGGTTGTGACAGGGCCAAGGCTACTAGTCACAGTATATGCTGTGAGGTTGTGACAGGGCAAAGACTACTATTCTTGACAAGTGATGAGGGGGGGTAGGTTGTGAAATGTGCTTTCCAAAAATTCCCCAACAAATTAAGCATTTACTTTTTTTTAAACAATGACCTGATTTATTCTTTGTTCAATTGTGAGTACTTCTGGTATACATAGGCTTTGCTATTGACCCATCCACGACACGCCCCTTTCTCACGGGAGATCGCGTGGTATCACATGCAGGCAGCAAAATGCCTTCGACGCGAACGCCAACTGAATCGTTGAGTTGTATTCTGGACAGCATTTGTGACTCATTTTTGCCAGGCAGTGAGAAGATTTCTCAGACTGTGATAGACAGGGGTATGAATAAATACTACTCATGTTATTTAGACAAAATTAAGATCTATGAGCAAGAGGATTCAACGGTGGAGGTGACAGCTCGGGAAGTGCTGGCATCTGCGTGACAATGAGCGTCGTATCTGTCTGTTGTCAGGTGCCTGTAAAATGTTGATCAAGTGTTCCAGTGATCAGGTAGTTAAGTTTAAAACGGATTGAGCGCCTCGGGTTGGTGTAGAGTCGCTATACAAAACTACTACCTTTACCTTCACTAGTTGCATTGATGAGAAAGAAATTTACCAACCACGCTCGATTTGAAGATTTCGGTCATTTTCGGCCTTGCTATTTACCGAAATGGCGCTAATGGCTTCGAAATGGCTTAGAAATGAGCATACATATCGTTATCCCCTTCTTGAATATGATATATTTAAGCTATTCTAAGTAAACCAGAACTATATTTGACCAAATTACGTTAGAAACAGCAACATTTTGAAACACAGACATGCGGTCGCCATTTCGATCATCATCCTGGATGGAAATGGCGACCGCATGTGTGTTGCTGTTTCTAACGTAATTTGGTCAAATATAGTTCTGGTTTTATATTAGAATAGCTTAAATATATCATATTCAAGAAGGGGATAACGATATATATGCTCATTTCGAAGCCATTAGCGCCATTTCGGTAAATAGCATGACCCGAAGATTTGATCGAGGCAGGGGTGAACCTTTGCTCTTCACTTACGTTAGATGGGATATATTCTGTTCTAATCCTGGAGCTTTGTATAACCGTGCTCTACCCAAAATCTCAGAACTACCATCACGACAGACAATCTGTGTAATGAGATGGTAAGGTCCTTGCAATGAAGCGTTAGTGTACGGCTATCCTCACTCAACCCTCACGCTCCCTCCCAAAATTTGCTTCCTGAAGCCTAGAAATAAATAAACTTATGTTAAACAACAGTAATGTTCAATTTAAAATGCAGATCTGAACTCACCCCCGTGCAGACTCCTTTGTTTTTATTAAGCCGGTTGAGATTTAGCTGATCGTGTGGCCGGCAGCACGCCTTGATCCACGCCATGGCATGGGCTCTTCTGCTTTTTACAGAGGGAAATTGATGCAATTTGCCTCCTACTATTTTATCGGGATATCGTTGATCACCAGAGCATGTGCCCCACTGGCAGTGAACAACCATTTTGTTGTGGTTGTGCGATAGGCTAGAACCGAAGCGAAAACGCGTGATGGAGTCAAAGAGACGCTGCTTCCAGACAGTGCCGTATTTGTGATACCAGTGTGAGCAAGAGAAGTCTGCGCTAAAAATAGACTAGTTCCGCGTCAGCGATTGGCTAAGCCCAGCGACCGTGTGGGCCGAGTGGTTGGGTCAATAGTTTGTTGGGCAGTTAGAAGGACATGCAAACAAAATGAGTAGGTGTCTTCTCCTTAAAATGTGGCTTTTTTGTTGGGGGTGGGTGGGGTGCTGATAGACCCAATAATGCTGCCAGAGTAAGGGTTAATAGCAAAGCACTTTGCTGTTTGAACAACAATACAATACTTGAAATAACGGTCCTGCTGGAAGTAAAAGCAGACTTCTTTTTCATACTTGCAAAATACAGGTATCATCACTGCAAGATAAATCGACATCATACTTATCATTAAATTATCAGGGCCTCAAGATGGCATTTGATTTTTCTTTACTGTCAATTAAATGAAATATAATTCAACATTACAACCCAACAAGAAGGGCAAAGCCCATACGACTCACATGCTTGACCTTGACCTTTATATGACCTTGACCTTCAGGTGACCTTCAAGGTCAAGGTCAAACAACTAAACCTATCAATGACATCATACACAAAGAAATGCTTTACACATTTTTCCTACCAAAATACATGTGACCTTGACCCAAGGTCAAGGTCATCCAAGGTCATGCAACACAAAGCTGTTAATTCAAGACATAGGAAGCACAATGGTGCTTATTGGCACTTTCTACCATGAGATATAGTCACTTTTAGTGGTTCACTACCCCATTTTGGTCACATTTCATAAGGGTCAAAGTGACCTTGACCTTGATGATATGTGACCAAATGTGTCTCATGATGAAAGTATAACATGTGCCCCACATAATTATTAAGTTTGAAACAGTTATCTGCCATAGTTCAGGGTCAAGGTCACTTCAAAATATGTATACAATCCAACTTTGAAGAGCTCCTGTGACCTTGACCTTGAAGCAAGGTCAACCAAACTGGTATCAAAAGATAGGGCTTGCTTTGACCTATATACCACTTGTAGCTAAGGTCGCCATTCTCAATAACGTGGGAGAAAATTGGGAAAATGTGAAAAATGACTGTTTTTGAGACCACATTTATGGCTCCTGTGACCTTGACCTTGAAGCAAGGTCAAGTCACTATGTATGTTTTTTGAGGCCTTGTCATCATACACCATCATGCCACATTTGGTGTTGATAGACTTAATAGTCTCCGAGAAAAATCCAACGTTTAAGTTTTTTACGGACGCCCGGACGGACGGACGCCCGGACGCCCGGACGACACGGCTCAGTACATAGACTCACTTTTGCTTCGCATGTGAGTCAAAAATGATACTTCAAAATCCAAGCACTAGCATTACTTAATGAACTACTTACTCCAAGGGTTTCACAAGTTTGTTGTTGGAAACAATTTCTCCCAAGGTGCATTCCATTCGGCCAAGGAAGTCCTGTTGAATAAAAAAGAGTCACTGTACATATCTGACAATAAGATTAACCTCATGAAAATTTTCCATTATGCACCCAGTTAAAAAAACAAAAATAACCAATAGTTACTCCTTTTCAGCATCCTTGTCAGCATACATACTCATGTTTTTGTCTTCAGCAACATTTATCTTTTCAGCTCCTCCTTTTCATATAAATGCACTACACTTGTCCCCTTCAAAGCAAGTCTAAATCACTCACAAACTGATAAAAAAGACACGTTTCATATTCTGCATTTCTCAAGGCATATTTTACGAAGCTTGACTTTTCATAACTCTGCAAGGTTTTAGAACAATAAGTATTAGTGCATACACAAACTTCAAGATGACTATGCCATGAGAAGAATTCTGTGTGCCTTGGAGATTGTGCAGTATGAAATGTTTGAGAGGTGCATGTGTTGCAATGTATTAAGGAGTGGATTTGGTCCCTGGGGACCCTAGGGGACACTAGGGAGGTCTGAATGCACAGGTGGATCTGAATGATCTGACCCGGTCCCGATGCCCCCTGGTAGCCTCTTTGGCTGCTTGGGGCCGACCCTGGCTGAGCTACTGGAGCAGGCCCCTGGCTGAGCTACTGGAGCAGGTCCCTGGCTGAGCTGATGGAGCAGGCCCCTGGCTGAGCTACTGGAGCAGGTCCCTGGCTGAGCTACTGGAACAGGTCCCTGGCTGAGCTGATGGAGCAAGCCCCTGGCTGAGCTACTGGAGCAGGTCCCTGGCTGAGCTACTGGAACAGGCCCCTGGCTGAGCTACTGGAGCAGGCCCCTGGCTGAGCTACTGGAGCAGGCCCCTGGCTGAGCTACTGGAGCAGGTCCCTGGCTGAGCTGATGGAGCAGGCCTCTGGCTGAGCTACTGGAGCAGGCCCCTGGCTGAGCTACTGGAGCAGGCCCCTGGCTGAGCTACTGAAGCAGGTCCCTGGCTGAGCTGATGGAGCAGGCCTCTGGCTGAGCTGCTGGAGCAGGCCCCTGGCTGAGCTACTGGAGCTGCTGGAGCAGGCCCCTGGATGAGCTACTGGAGCTGCTGGAGCAGGCCCCTGGATGAGCTACTGGAGCTGCTGGAGCAGGCCCCTGGATGAGCTACTGGAGCTGCTGGAGCAGGCCCCTGGCTGAGCTGCTGGAGCTGCTGGAGCAGGCCCCTGGATGAGCTACTGGAGCTGCTGGAGCAGGCCCCTGGATGAGCTACTGGAGCTACTGAAGCAGGCCCCTGGATGAGCTACTGGAGCTACTGGAGCAGGTCCCTGGCTGAGCTGCTGGAGCAGGCCCCTGGCTGAGCTACTGGAGCAGGTCCCTGGCTGAGCTGCTGGAGCAGGCCCCTGGCTGAGCTACTGGAGCAGGTCCCTGGCTGAGCTGCTGGAGCAGGCCCCTGGCTGAGCTACTGGAGCTGCTGGAGCAGGTCCCTGGCTGAGCTGCTGGAGCAGGCCCCTGGCTGAGCTACTGGAGCTGCTGGAGCAGGCCCCTGGATGAGCTACTGGAGCTACTGGAGCAGGTCCCTGGCTGAGCTGCTGGAGCAGGCCCCTGGCTGAGCTACTGGAGCAGGTCCCTGGCTGAGCTGCTGGAGCAGGCCCCTGGCTGAGCTACTGGAGCAGGTCCCTGGCTGAGCTGCTGGAGCAGGCCCCTGGCTGAGCTACTGGAGCTGCTGGAGCAGGTCCCTGGCTGAGCTGCTGGAGCAGGCCCCTGGCTGAGCTGCTGGAGCAGGCCCCTGGCTGAGCTACTGGAGCAGGTCCCTGGCTGAGCTGCTGGAGCAGGCCCCTGGCTGAGCTACTGGAGCAGGCCCCTGGCTAAGCTACTGGAGCAGACCCAACAGCCTAGCAGCCAGAGGCTCCAGCAGATGAGGGGGGCATTAGGCAGCTCTATATTGTTCTTGTGCATCAATAGATTAAACTCATCACCAAATGTTGAAACAGGTGACCAAAGGGGTCTCAGGGGGTCACTACTACTACATTCATATTTTTGTTGTTTGTTAACCCTTGGAGTGTCACAGTCCAAAATTTCAAACAATGATGGTGGAGTACCACAGTCTGAATTTTCAGCCACATGGATCCCGCTCTGTGTGATAAACTTTCACTAAGCTTATTCTTGATTGATCAGAGCCTATTTCTGTCAACCAATGACAGTGCAGCACACATCAGGGCCTGTCTGCACCAATGCCAGTGCACTGGGAGTGTGCTTTTTTGTGGGTTATCACAGCACTCTGAGAGTTAAGATAACAACAATTGTTAAATGCTTGATGAATAAGGTTGATTTGCAATGACTGACGGAGAAAAACAAAGATTTCTAAATATAGCTTTACAAATTGCCCTTCCCCAGCCCCCTTTATTCTTTTATGGAGATATAATGAATTAGTATTTTCATAAAAATAATGGGAGAGGGGAGTGTGTGTGTGTGTCTGTGTGTGTGTGCACGTGTGCATATGCATGTGTGTGCACACTCACATGTGTGCTCTTGCATGTGTGTGTAAGTACTGTCTAAAAAAAGCTTAAAATGTTCTACATCTGACATAAATAATAATAATAATAATAATAATAATAATAATAATGAATAGCATTTTTATAGCGCACTTCTGTACAACTCAATGCGCTGACATAACCACATTCACACGCAGACATTCATCAACAAGCTTACCAACATAATACAAAACATAATACAACTTACAGACCTGAGAGTGGATACAACATACATGATCATGAGAAGAAAAATCAAACAAAAGCCAGTCGAAACAAGTGAGTCTTCAGTTGCGACTTAAAAATAGGTAAAGTGGGTGCGTCACGCAGGCCAGCCGGCATTGAAACTAAAACTACGCTCACCAAAAAATTTTGTACTACGTTTAGGAATTTTGAGAAGCTTTTCATTTGCTGAACGGAGAGAACGGGATGGTTGATATGTGCGAAGGGATGCCGAAAGATACACAGGAAGAGTACCATCAAAATGACGGTAGGCCAAAACAGCAATTTTGTACTGGCAGCGGAATTTCACGGGAAGCCAGTGTAGATACCTAAGCATGGGTGTCACATGATCGTGTTTGCCCTTCCTCAGCACGAGACGTGCTGCGCTGTTTTGAATGCGCTGCAGACGGTTCAATTGTTCTGCTGGAAGACTCGCCAAAACTGAATTACAATAATCCAGCCTTGAAGTGACCCTGGCAGTGACCAGTCTAACACACGCAGTGTCAGAAAGATATTGACGAATGGACTTACATGACTTACAATGCATGTTCCAATGTGCTATTGGGATAGGAATATTTCCAAACAAGACTAGAGTAGAGAAAGTCATTTGTAAAATCAGCCAATAATGTTAGAAAATCGATAACTTTAACTCTCTGGCAACGTAACGCCCCATATGGGGCGTTGCCTACAAAACATTCCTGTATACTCACCAATGGTCTAAGGGAGGCAACTCCAGTTTAGAATAATATAGGAACCATATTTCCACAGTGAGTTACCTTTCTTTATGATTTCTTTTGAGGGGAGTTTGAATCAGTGAATTTTTTATGTGAACACCCTATGTTTTGCAAAAATGGCCGACAACTACTTTTCCGTGAAAATCTATCAATTTATATAGTGATTTTTCTTTTCTAGGTGCCTTTTTTATATTGCAAATGCTATCAGAATATAGGTAAATATATTGGCATTGTTTTTGCATTTCAGATTTTTTTTTTAAGGCACCATTCCAGCATTTTTCAATTCTTGCAACTTGACTGACGATTTTTGAACTTTTTTTTTTTTTTTTTTGCTGATTACATGCATTATTTCAGTAGATATAACTCAAATCATGCACATTGAAACATTTTGATCATGATTTGTTTGAATTAAGTGAATAAATATCTTTTATTTGATATATAGCTTTTGTCATTATTTTATGGCTTTCTATTTTTGTTAAATTTTTGAAAATGCTTAAAAAACCTACGTTGCTAGTGAGTTAAGGTGATATACAGAGATGAAGTACTCAAATCCCAACAAATTATTGTAGACTCCTCCCACCTACTATACCATGAGTTCTACACCCACTACACTACAAGTTCTACACCCACTACAACCATGAGTTCTACACCCACTACACTACAAGTTCTACACCCACTACACTACAAGTTCTACACCCACTACACTACAAGTTCTACACCCACTACACTACAAGTTCTACACCCACTACATCATCAGGCTACCTCTTTTCATCTACCCAACACCATCTCAACTCCCTGGGGTGCATGCAACCTGGCTGCAGATGAACGAACCAAAGTTAGCTTTCACAATGTTTCAGCTCAGCCCTCACAGGTACCCATTTTACTCCTGGGTGAGGAGAAGCAATGTGACTTAAGCATCTTGCTCAGGGATGCAATTTTGGAACCGCCCAGTTTTGAACAGCGCACCCACTAGCTGAAAGCAACTAGCAGGTCAAGTGTGCTAACCATTAGACCACACAACCCCACTCTCCTAATAGTACTGATTTGATTTTAGGATTGTGACAGCTTGTCTCTAAAAGTTGCCTTCTATACCATGTGTTGTTTTATGTTGTTCTGTGATCAGCATGTAAAAATTCCTATTGTGGATGAATAAACTATTATTGCATTGTACTGAATGCATACAGTGTGCGTGCATGTGTGTGTGTTAAGTCTCCCACAGCACTTTACGACTTCAGTGAGACTCTTTTCCTGTGAAATTTCATCATAGATACTCACATGCTTTTCAAGTTTGGGGCTATCCGAGTCCACGTCATATCTAGTAGAAAAAACATGATGCAACATTTAACACAAAACAGAGCAAATTTTGTAGTAATTCGTTTCAACAAAACTCTGCAAATTTTTTCATGGAAACTGTGAATTTGCCCAGAGGCTCTTTTTCAAAACTCCTAGGACGTTTCAAACTTGATCTCAAAGTTTGGGAAACCCAACAACAACAACAACAACAACAATAGCAACAATCACTAAAATTAAAGCCAATATTGTATCAACAAAAGTAGTATGAAACATAAACAGTCAAAATCTCATTACTCACATTTCGAATTTCAGTTTTTGCGCCTCTTCAAAGTAGTAATTGATGATGAATTTCTTGACAAAATCTGGATTCAAGTTGTTCCAGATTATTTCAGTTCTTCCAAACTACAAACAAAAAACAGTACAGGACTGAAATAGTACAATATTCATGTGTGTTGATATATATATATGTCTACATCATGGTCATTTACTGCAAGTTTAACGCTCCACCATACGGTCAAATAGCCTATATGAGAATGTCTATGCTGAATTCAGTCTCTTATTCCAGTTGCCTATTACAGCAATCAAGTACACCACAAAGACAAAAAATTGTTTGGATCATTGCAAAATATGAGTTCATGTATAAATAATAATAACATTAATAATAATATAAGAAGGCGTCTGTATTTAGCCAAAAGCTTACAGGTGCATGGAACACATTGATGTTTTACATAATAATCCGACAGAAAAACTGAAAACCCCTACAGCTAATATGTACTTAAAACTCTCTCTCTCTTTCTCTCTCTCTCTCTCCCTCTCTCTCTCTCTCTCTCTCTCTCTCTCTCTCTCTCTCTCTCTCTCTCTCTCTCTCTCTCTCTCTCTCTCTCTCTCTCCGCGTTTGTGTACGACACCATTGAATCAGGCTGTGTGTTGGAGCTCCGTATATATCGCTGTAGTACTGGATTCCGACCTTGTACTGGAACACCATGATGGAAGAGAGCCTGCCTAAGATTGTGCTACAAGAGGTGAGCGAACTTTCAACAACTCACATTTTGAAATTTTGGAATATTGAAACAAAATTTGACTGCACTACAACTACGTTGAAATGGGCCAGCCCACTGTCTGTCGAGGGGAGCAGTGTTGGTGGTCGGTTCGGCAACTTCGTCTCCAGGAGCTGAAAATCTCCTTCGAAGAGGCAGCATGATCTTCGGAGACGACAAATGTTCCAGACAAGACAACATGAACATTTCCAGGGGTTGGGGGCTGCCGATTTGTCACCTAGTAATTCCTTTGACAAGCACATTTCTCCTCGGCACATAGCACCCTCTTGTATCCCAGGAACGGAACATGCGAAGACAGAGCATGCAAGTGACTGCATCCCTAACTAGTGCATCCCAAGCAGCTCCTGAAAACCATGGGACACCAGCGTGTGAGAAGACGACACGTGAGTTCGACAGAGAAAGCGTGCGTCCTGCCGAGAAGACTGCTCAAAAGCCGTCCATGGAAACTGCATCAACCTTATCCGAGCATCATGAAAGTGTCTGCCTTGAAGATGATGCATCAGCCGGCGAAAGGAGCCAAGATAAGATCGTGCAGTGTGCATTCGAGGGCGCCATGCACGTTGGTTCTATCAACGTCTCTGAGATCTTTCAGCAGAAACCAGAGCATGTGCGTGCATGGTGTGATGCATGTGCTGAACCCCTCAATTCGTGGGTGAAGTGCTCTGCATGTGCACATTCACCCTACTGTTTTGACTCCTTTGCAAGAACTACTCATCCAAAACACACAGCACCAAGTGTCACATAGATCTGTACCTGCTATGCGTTGTCAAACAGTTTGTCACTGGTCAGTGCTGATTTGTCATTTTGCAAAGCCGAACCTTCCTGAATCTGTCCATTTGTAAATGTAATTTCTACAATCATTTTGTGATAGTCGCTTTTTTAATCTTTAAGAGTGATGTCATTGAAAACATTTGAATGTAATTATCCTTTGGCTGGTTCTCTTTTCAAAAGCGTTGTTGTCCGATGATGGCAATGTTGTTGCAGTTTGCGAAGACAGAAGTATTGCTAATGCTTATTATTATTATTATTTTTTGCACACATTAACGACAAAAATAAACAAGAAGGGCAAAGCCCATACGACTCACATGCTTGACCTTGACCTTTATATGACCGTGACCTTCAAGGTCAAGGTCAAACAACTAAACCTACCAATGACATCATACACAAAGAAATGCTTTACACATTTTCCCTACCAAAATACATGTGACCTTGACCCAAGGTCAAGGTCATCCAAGGTCATGCAACACAAAGCTGTTAATTCAAGACATAGGAAGCACAATGGTGCTTATTGGCACTTTCTACCATGAGATATAGTCACTTTTAGTGGTTCACTACCCCATTTTGGTCACATTTCATAAGGGTCAAAGTGACCTTGACCTTGATGATATGTGAACTAATGTGTCTCATGATGAAAGTATAACATGTGCCCCACATAATTATTAAGTTTGAAACAGTTATCTTCCATAGTTCAGGGTCAAGGTCACTTCAAAATATGTATACAATCCAACTTTGAAGAGCTCCTGTGACCTTGACCTTGAAGCAAGGTCAACCAAACTGGTATCAAAAGATAGGGCTTGCTTTGACCTATATACAACTTGTATCTAAGGTTGCCATTCTCAATAATGTGGGAGAAAATTGGGAAAATGTGAAAAATGACTGTTTTTGAGACCACATTTATGGCTCCTGTGACCTTGACCTTGAAGCAAGGTCAAGTCACTATGTATGTTTTTTGAGGCCTTGTCATCATACACCATCATGCCACATTTGGTGTTGATAGACTTAATAGTCTCCGAGAAAAATCCAACGTTTAAGTTTTTTACGCCCGGACGGACGGACGGACGGACAGACGACACGGCTCAGTACATAGACTCACTTTTGCTTCGCATGTGAGTCAAAAATCCAACGGATATATAGCATGTTGTAGCTTGTAAGGGTAGTCTGCAATGCTGATGCCATGTTGTATTATTTACAAACCGACAGCTACGAGTACATCCATGACCATCTGAAGATATGAGGCTACATTCCCGTCAGAGGATCTGGAGAGACTGAAAGTGGCGACTCTTGGATGAAGAGAGCATCAGCTGACATTTCGTGCAATATTTTTGTTTATTTCTTGTCCTTTTGTTCTGCATTTCGGTCACACAGCCTGCTTGAATCGCTTGTGCTTGTGCTGTCATGACTTTTTAAAAGTCATGTTTGAGTATTGTAAGTTGATTTTTGTAAACTGTTTTGTCAAAAGGCCGGAGGCCTGACAAAGTTTCAAAGTCTCTCTCTCTCTCTCTCATTTACCCATGCACACACACACACACACACATGCATACATACGCGCGCACACACACACACACACACACACACACGTAACAAGGAATAAATTATGCTGACAAATGGATTGAAAACTGCTAACCTCTCTCCAACCTCTGCTTTTTCCATCCTGCACAAACAGCACACACACTGCAAATCAAAAGCAGAATGCAAGCTAAAGTTAACATCATGACAGACTTTTATACATGTGCAATTTTATGTTATGCATATGTTTGGAAGGAAATCATAGAAAATGAGTGAATAAAATGCAACAATAATAAAGCAAACAAAATCAAAATAATCAATTGCAACTGTATTCTGGGTATATGCAAACTCTGGCATTTGATTATATGTGACTCCCTGTATGGGAGAACTCTGATATCTTTCTTGGTATTTCCCAATCAGTGACTACCCTGTGTTATTATGCTATGTGTTGTAACCTTGTGTGCATGTGAATGAGTGTGAATGTTTAAGTTGAGCATCTATGATGCACCTTCCCCTCCGTGTGACAGTGAGAGTGTTGGTTCAAGTTTATGACCTGCCAAAAATACAACAAATTGTCCTTAAAAAGGAGTTTCCTCAACCTTCCAGAGAGAGAGAGAGAGAGAGAGAGAGAGAGAGAGAGAGAGAGAGAGAGAGAGAGAGAGAGAGAGAGAGAGAGATTGATTGATTAAACTTTATTTTTCAAGGGAAATACATGAATTAGGCATAACTGCCTATCTTACATCCAGCCCTTGTTAAAACAAGAAAACAAACAAACAAATCCAATCCCATCCCCCACCCATACCCACCCACCCACCCTCTATCCCACACAAAATTCACACAATAACACAGGTTACAATCAATTCATGGTAACGAAATACCACGTTGAAAATAGCCACAAAGTGAATTTGGAATAAGATGAAAGTATCTAGGATGACTGCATAAGAAAAGTATGTAGTTTCAATTTAAATTTCTCTAAAGATTTCGCAATTTTTAGAGAATTGGACAGTGTGTTCCACATAGTAGCCCCTGAATAAGATAGGCTATGTTTAAACAAATCAATCCTAGGTTGTGGTATTATAAAGTTATGTACACGAATATTTGAATGTTGGAATAAGTTTATCAAATAATCAGGCACATCACCATCATTAATTCTTTTCATTAAGACACATTTATTGAATTGTAAATGCTTATGAAAAGGCAATATGTTAAGTTCTTTCATTTTGTCATTTGTAGATAGTGAACTATCTGTTATCATAAGCTTAGAGGCTCTTCGATACAATGACTTTAGCCTTTTCAAGTTAGCGTCACTACAGCCATCCCAAATTGTTGACGCATAATTAACGTGAGATAAGATATGAGCATGGAAGAAGATTTTGCAAGTTTGAACGTCAACAATATGTCTTAATTTGGAGAGAAGAAATAGATTAATTGATTTTTTTAAATATAATCAATGTGTGATTGCCATCCTAAATGATCATCAATTATTACACCAAGAACTTTGTGCTCAACAATTTTTTTCGATTCTCAAAGAATCAAGAACAAGAGGAAGAGATAAAGGATATATTTGATGTTTTTGTCTCGTAGTTATCACCATATATTTCGTTTTGGAAGGATTAATGACCATATGATTCGAAGAGCACCAGGAACGTATTTCATCCAGGCTCCCTTGAAGTTTTACTGCCACACATTCAGTCCTGACACCTGAGGTTGAAAGAGTTACATCATCAACAAACATATCACATGTAACCTCTTTATTAGAGATATGTAATGGTAGGTCATTGATGAATAGGCAGAACAAGAGAGGACCTAAGACAGAACCTTGTGGCACACCCACTTGCAAATGGCCACAAAAAGAAGCATGTCATGAGAGAGAGAGAGAGAGAGAGAGAGAGAGAGAGAGAGAGAGAGAGAGAGAGAGAGAGAGAGAGAGAGAGAGAGGGAGGGAGAGAGAGAGGGAGGGAGGGAGGGAGGGAGGGAGGGAGGGAGGGAGGGAGGGAGGGAGAGGGAGGGAGGGACAGGGAGGGAGGGAGGGGGAGGGAGGGAGGAGGGAGGGAGGGAGGGAGGGAGGGAGGGAGGGAGGGAGGGAGGGAGGGAGAGAGAGAGAGAGAGAGAGAGAGAGAGAGAGAGAGAGAGAGAGAGAGAGAGAGAGAGAGAGAGAGAGAGAGAGAGAGAGAGAGAGAATCTTACTGGGGTCAGATTTGGAGAAGACATCAGCATCAGTAAGTTTCCTAAAACAGATAAAAGAACATAGGCTAGCAAGGAACAAAATTCAACTCTGCAACACAGAATTAGATATGAACAAGCTGTAAAAATTATATTCCCAACAAGTTTGTATTTTCAAGGCCAAGCTAGATTCAATGGGCAAAATACAAAGTGAAAGTCTCAAAATACATGTACTGTAATTTCCATGTGGTCAAGAGTACGCAGGTGCTGAGTACGCCAATTTCACTACCCTACCTCAAAACAGAGCCTCTTTCTCCCCACACTGTCAACTCACACAATCCAAACTTGTTACATGTTGTTGACAAAAGATCAATGTTTCTGCAGATGTATTTGATGCTTAATAAATCTTCTTCAACTTTGATGTTTTTCATGTTTTGCGCGAAAGATTGAATGCTGTCAGTGAGAGAAAGTGTGACGCTGCGGTGTAAAGTTGAGTTAAGACGAATGCTAACCTCTAATTTGACTAACAATTATGGTTTTATTTCATTTCTTCTTGACCTAGGAGCAAAAATATCATTAATAATTGGATGTTGAAGCTGCAATAAAGTTTTTGTGTTGAATAGTTTATCTTTTGTGGCTCTTTTTCTGGTGGTGTCAAGTTAAGATAAGACTCCAAACTGTCTTCTTCAAATACAACTAAACTAAAGATTACATTCAGTTTTTCTTTTCTGTACAGTTTAGACATCACCTAATGCATCATATTTATGGGAAATGAAGAGTGTATCATTACTCATTTACTGTATCAGAAAGTTTATTTTGAAATATTTGTGTCACACAATACTCAGCACCTCTGTACTCTTGACCATGTGCACCTTAGTTCTTTTGAGAACAGCACTACAATATTCAGTGTTAGTAGATTTCTTTTCTCACACTCAGAGGCATAATGGGTATTCTTCCTTTCAGAGCAACTTTAGGTGACCAAGGCTTCAGCAGTTGTTTTTCTACTAACCCTAAGCTTTTTTTTCATCACACACACACACACACACACACACACACACACACACAGAGGCATGCACACAAACACACACACACATGCACACCCATACACACATATATGCATGCACACACACACACACACACACACACACATATGCATGTGCACTCATGCACGTGCGTGTGCACACACACACATGCATGCACACACACACACACACACACACACACACACAGAGAAATGTATGGTAAACAGAGTATTGTCCATCTTCCCTGTTCTATGAGCTCTCAGGAAATCGCTACTTAAGTCTTTTTTAAAGCATTTTTGGTGAAAGGCAGTCTTGACTGAAAATAATCCTTACACTATTGTATAAGTGTTTGCACACTTCCAGAGAAGATCACTCAGATTGTCATTACTAGCCTGAATTAAGAATACTAGCAGTAGCAGCTAATTGGCTGGTTAAGATCATCAGACTTTCTGAATTGCATCATATGGTGAATTTGGCAAATACCAATTGCTTCTGGTTATTGCCAAAAAGTTCGAGCTTGGAAAAGCATTGAGCACCAACAAGTTTTCCCTGACTGCATTTTACTTGTGTTCATCATGAATCCTTATCATTTATAACTAATATAAGCCAGTACAAAATTATGGTGAAAATGGGGTGGTCAGCACCTCTGCATAATGCATGTCATCAAAGCAACTGTTGAAAATGTTTTCTGTGTTTTCATTTTATGATGTAGATTCTGAAGCTTGTTAAGTATAATAAACATGTATATCAGAGCACAGTGTCTAAACTTCTTGTAAATTGGTTCGAGGCAATTAAATTTATTTAATTGCCTTGAACCAGCACATTAATTACAACAGATTTGTCCAAGATTTTGAAGGTGTCCCTGTCAGCACTTGCTGCTGCTATGCTGCAAACAGTACTGTGAACTTCTCAGTACTACAGCGACAAATGCTAACTTCAATGTTGCTAAGGCAGTAAGGGTCACCCACCTGTAGATGCTATTTCTTTTACATGCAACACCTGTCACTGACAGCTCTGTGCACCTTACTCAATTACTGATCTTCTTTATAAAAAAAAATACAATCAGACACAGATGCAAATGCAACAGGCTATCACAAAATGTCATTCATTTTTTATTGCAACTTTTAGATGTCTTTACTAAAAGCCCATGTAAAACCAGGATTTGTGTTGAGAAATTATTTTTCCCACTCCAGTCCTACAGTTACTGTTTTGTGTACTCAATCCAACCCATCTATGCAAGCATACAAATGATTGACCCTCAAAACTGATAAGTATCACTCGTGACTATGTGACCAGGATTGATGTGACATATGACGTGAGGATTGGAGTAAAATGAACTGGGACTATGAGGACTTGTAGTGCTGTGAACTGTGACAGGAAGGACTATGAATGGTGTGAACTATGTCTGTGCCAACAAGGATGAACATGTGTGAGAGTGTGTGTGTGTGTGGGGGTGGGTGGGGGTGGGTGGGGGGGAAAGTGCATGCGTTATGCGTTGATAATCGTGTATGTGTGCTGTGTGAGTGTGGTTGTTGATGTGCATGCCTGTCTCTTGTTGGTCTTTCCTGTGATTGTGTTGTGAAGCAGAATGAAGAACATGTTGGGGGGGGGGGGGAGGCTTGTACATGTGACATTATGGTTGAAGATTGGGTATGTGTGATTGCGTGATGATGATTGTTTGATGTGCATGCTTGTGTCTTTTTTTCCTTCTGTGATTACTTGTTGCGATGTAAAATGTTTCTCTATTAAATTGAATTGCCTATGATGTAGCGCTAAATGTGTCCTATCTTATTGTGTCTTTCTGTTTACTATTTCTGATGCGCGTGTTCAGTATGTATATTTCCTTGTAACAATGAGGACAATAAAGTATCTTGTATCTTGTATCAAATTGATGTAAATTATTGGAAGCAAAAGCAACACAACTTTCATTTTGATCCCAAGTACCCAGAAACCACCAGGTGCTCTTCATGGCAATGATGATATTGGATAATTTGATGGCATATCAGCAATTGTAGGCTGTGTTGGACCATTGATTACAAAAATCACAAGAGAAGGATAGCGCTAGTCTTAGCAATATTAACTTCACTTAGTTCACTTTGTTTGACTTATTGTACCTTTGTATGCAACAGAATGATTTTCAAAAATCAAAAAAGGTTTTGCAAGACCCTGCTTTCCCGCAATTTAGTTGTTGTGATAAGTCTTTCCCGTATTTTAGTCACTCACTGTGGTTGTCTTTGCTGTCGATAAGGAAGAATGATATCGTCAGTTAAAATTATAATCCAGGATTGAAGGATCTCACATATGAACAAAGACTTGTCAAGATGAGGCTCCCTAGTCTGTGCTACAGAAGAACTAGAGGTGACCTAATAGAAGTGTACAAGTATACGCACGGCATGTACCAGATTGGAGAGAATCTGTTTTCCTGCGATGACAATAGTGTCACAAGAGGTCACGCCTACAAGCTCAAGAAAAACCGATGCAATACGGCTTTACGACAGCATTTCTTCACCCAGCGAGTTATCAACATGTGGAACAGCCTCCCGAACAGCGTAGTTGAGGCACCGAGCCTGAACTCGTTCAAGAACAGAGTGGACAAGCATCTACAAGGATATATGTTCAAGCTGGAGGAACCACTGGCGCAGATGATGCACAGCAATTAGGCCTTTTTTTCTCTCTATTTTTTTTCTTTATCCATAAGAACAATAAAAATACAGCCAGAGAACTACCAGAATCGGCGATAGGCCCTGGACGCCTAAGCAAGCCGAAGAATTCTATTCTATTCTATTCTATTCTATAATTATAATGGTAACTGCTTCGGACACGTGAATTCTCTCATTATTTAAGTGATTGCGAGCTACAAAGGAAAATTGTCTGCTACGTCGATGTAAACAACATCATGGCATCATTGACATGCATTGATGCAGCGGATTCCTCTCACTCGGCGAAACAGGATTTTCACTATCCTAACTCCTATTGCGAAATATTATAACTCATTAAATGGCCGTGAAGGCAGATTTCTAAGACCAGTCAGAAATATTCTTTGTCTTTAGGAGATGCAATTTTAATGAATTCAACAAAGTATGCGTAGTGTCACTGTACACGAACACTGAAAGACAATCAAAATGAAACAGGCCGACAACAAGAACAACCACAACGTTACGAATGTAAACAACTTCGGCGCGCAGTTTGGTGTTTTCGTGCACCCAGCAATCACATGTCCGTTCACTTCTTTTGAAATAATAAAATATAATATAACTCACAAAGCTACACGAATATAAGACTAAATATATTTTTTTAATTCTTACCGACATGAAGTGGAGATTTCAACAAGTGTCGCGGGGACGGCCCCAGTGCCTGGTTGAAACGACCCTGCCTCCGCCATTTTGCACTACGATTTGCACATCCGGGCTCCCAAAAGTCTCTGCGTGAGACCACATGGAGGCGAGGTACCCCTGCGGAACCCACACTTTCTGCTAAATACGCGTCCTTTCGGAGCGTAATCCTTGGCAAGTACGGAATATTTTGGTATGTAAATGCTTTATTAACGAAAACATACCAAAATGACTTCCAACGAATTGCAGCAATTCATTGAAACGCACTGTACAAGTGCATGTGTATCGGTTGACCTGCTGAAAATATCTCGTGGATTTGTTCCAAAAAGGCGTCCAAGATTCGGCAGCTCTCCTCGTTTCTGTCTCGTGGTTGACGCCGAAAGTTGCCTTGACAGGCTTTATGGCGGTTTCTTCTCCGACTGGGTCTGCGGAGGGCAATGGAATCGAATGACCACTTTTCTCACGAGCTTGATTCAAGCATGCCACAACGCCAACATGGAGCTCGTAATCTTCTTCAACGGAGGGCTCGAAAGTCAGAAAACAAATGAATGGTACGCGCAGCAGCTCGGAAGAAGAGAGAAGGCGAAGCTTGTGCTCAGGCACATCAACAACAAGGGCACACCTCCACCAAAAGTGTGGTGGATGCAGCCAGTTTTTCTCAGAGGTGCACTGCGAATGGCGCTTCGACATCTCGGAGTTTCGGTCCAATGCTCAATGGATGATCATCACCAAGAAGTCATTGGCTATTGCCGAGAGCACGACCTGCAAGGCATTATTGCACAAGAATCGGTCTACATCATCTTTGAGCCCCCTCGCTACTTTTCTTCAAACAACCTGAAGTTGACTTACAAGGGCTCGTTGGAAACAAAAGAATACATCATGGAAGAAATTGCAAAGTGCCTGAATTTAAACCCCAACAGATTCTGCATTTTTTCTGCACTTCTTGGTACGTACTATCTTATTATTTTATTATTAAGATATGTGCCCGACCCTTTCTTGAGCCATACTATGATGTGTATCCTTCCTTCTAGTGTTGGTAGTACTAGCAGTACTGAATACCTGCTTCAATTCTTCCCCCTCCCCCCTCCTCCCCCTCCCCCTCCCCCTCCTCCCTGGTTCGGAGTATGAATTCACCCACCGCGTTTCCCTACGCAATTCAACTAAGAGGCGAATAATATAATATAGGAACACCGTGACTTGATTTGCGTTTACTCTAAACTGTTGGAGTGATTTTTTTAATGGCCATATATGTAGCCTTCAAAGTCTGATACAGTGATAGGCCGTAAAACACCATCCATCCATCCATCTATATCCCCCCCCCAATCTCCGTTGCTCCCTCCATCCCCACCTCCGTTCTAATTCTCCCTACCCCTTCCATCCTCCTCCCCCAGACACACACACACACACACACACACACACACACACACACACACACACAGAGGATTGACAGTAGCTTGTGGCGATGTTGAAAAAACACCAAACCCTGCAGAAGCATAATGAATGTTGCAAGTTTATCGGAGCGACCTGTCATTTTCACTAGTGTCAGTGGATACATTTTTACATGACGTGGGTTGTTCATCGAACTTTGTCCGCCATTGCTTACAGGGTCGAGCAGGTTCTTCAGGTGTGGCACGTTAAGTGCATAGCCCAGATTAGACTAGAAAGCTAGGCAGAAGGCGTTTCCCAGCGCCCTGCATTCAAGGAATACTGGGCTGCATCAGAGGTGCAAATCAAATTCACGCCATGCTCTTCCACAGTAGCAGTAGCTTGTTAAAAAAAATCAATGTCTTAATTTTCTGGAATGTTGTCTGAAGTAGATTTTATTTGTGCATTCAAATAGGGACATGCACCTTGCTGATATTTTTGGGGTAGGGTTGGGAATGTTCATGCAGTATGATGAAGCAGTGAATTGTGCTGGATTTTACAGACCCGAACAGGTCACAGATTAGAACTGAATGAAGGCAACCTGTAACCATTACTTTTTGAGACCTCTCCCAAAGAAAAGGAAGTTGTTAAGAAAACCTGATTGATGCTATTAATTCCTGCTAACTCTGAACTTTATTTTGTGAGTGGTGTGTGTGTGTGTGTCGATCAGACTGGAGATGGACAAAGAAATCATAGATGAGGGCAAATAATAGTTGTGCCAACTTGTGTCCCCCCTGTGGGTTCGGGGTAAGAATTGACCCACTGCGTCTCTCTACGCGATTCGTAAGAGGCGAATAACTAGGGACACCGTGACTTGATTAGCGTTTACTCTAAACTGTTCTAGTGATTTTCGTGCTAAATGTTACATAGCCTACAAGGCTGATAGGCCGTAAAACACTGTCCATCCATCTGTCCATCTGTCCATGTGCCAACTTGGGGTTATGGTAACATGGCCATACACAAAAAAGAAGAAAAGGTCCATAGATCAGCCTAAACTTTTTATTTTTATAATTAGTTTTTTATTTAGAAGAGACCAGATTGAAAATAAACTTTTATCAAGTTTCTCTTTTGCTGAGAATGTTTAAAAAAATGTAAATAGTAGAGTCCCTTAGTGCTCTTAGGGCAAGGAAGATGGGACAGCATTGTTTCTTGTTTACTGTCACTGTCAGTAAAAAATTTTTTTTTTTTTTTCAAGATCGGAATTTATTTTACAGGCTTGCACTTTGCAGAAATAGTGTTGGCCAGATTTCCCTAACGGTTCCATAGCAACAAACTTCATGTTTCATATGAGCACTGTTAGAGGGAAAAAGCTTTTTCATCAAAAGAGAAATTTTGTGTTCACATGAATCTAATGCATCATAACATTTCTTAAAATGCACCAGAGGGCAGCACCTGCACCCGCTCGCGCGCACACACACACACACACACACACACACACACACACACACACACACACACACACACATATGCAGTCTCAACCTGGCCTTAACTTTAAAAAAGGAGGCCAGGCCTGACTCTACAAATTGTCCCTAGTTACTGCAACTACTACTCTTTGGGGGGTAGGGTGACATTATTGCCCTTTTTGACTTCCAATATCATTTTTTGCTGCAGTTCATGCTGGATAGTTTTATCCCCTACTTGGGGAATGTTTAATTAGGAACTGAAAACCTCACCAGTTTTGATTAGGCTGGAAAATAAATTTATTTAAAATAAGATAAAATTTGCAATTTGGAATTAACAGTTATTCACTGTTTTTGTTAACCTAAGCAAAGAAGTGTCCTTAAATGTGATGGCAGTTTTGAACGTCACTTTCGTATTTTTGACAAAATCATGAGTGCAACCAAGGTGGTATTGAAATCATATTGTTGTGCTTCAGTTTGCTAAGGGAGGGAGAGGATGCTATCATGATCTACTTACTAGGGTTTTGTTTGTGACTTCCCATAATGGAAACTCGTGTTTTGAGTATCTTTACATATACTGATATATTACATGTTATATGCTCTGATAACTGGTTCATTTCCCTGATATCAAGTCATGATGTTTTGCTTGGTAAAATTGTAACTCCCTCGTAACTGAAGATGTATACCATAAACACATGTTGATATGATTTGCAGGCAACCACATTCTTGGCTTTGACGAGCTTCGAGACTTCAGAGAACTTCTCCCCCGTTCCCAGGATGCTAGGAAGCTGGAGAAGGTTGGTACTTTTCTATTTTCTTGTGTACCATTTTTCATTTTTTTCAACTGCTTGCTTGATGCTTCCCTCACAGCAAGTGTCTCCTTTGTCTTACTCACCTCCCTGTGCTCTCCATAGTGTAGGAAATATAGTTTGCCTAGCTTAGGAGTTTGTTTTTTCTAGGTTCTAAAATCGAGTTTTGTTCTGAAAGCACTCCTTGATTCGAATTACTATTAGGTTTTTCCAAGATGGTTACTTTCCAGGCCATGTAAAATTGATGATGGCCTGCAGAAATATTTTTCTCTTTCTATCCTGATTTAACATTTGTTTTGACCTGTTTGTCTCTAGCGGAAAGACTGATAAATTTCATATTCTGAAGGGGCCATTGTATACCCCCAAAATTAATTTTCTTCTGTCTACCAGTTCATGTCTGTGAAAGGGTTGGGCTCCTGCTCTTGGGTGTTTCAAATACAGGGTGTGGAGGATAAATTAGGACAAACATTTCACAATCACAAAAAATGCCATAACTTCCTTGAAAATCAAATTATCGTCCTGAAATTTGGCACACATCTTCTTTAATATGTGAGTTGTTCTCCCGAGTCCATGACTGGATGGGGTGCTCTATTAAAGTTTCTTATAACCAGCTATTTTTTAGTTTTAAGCAAAGAAACATTACATCAGGAGGTTGTACATATGTCCAAGAAACACCATGAGCAGTGGGATTTGATGAAAGTAAAGTTTGTGCATGTTAGAGAGTAATAAATAATGTAAAATTGCCATCAAAGTCAAGTGGCAGCCAAAAAGTGGAATGGCTGACCCAACACGCTCCACAAACTATCTGCAGCAAAGTATGCCATTGGTGTTTAAAAATTCTGCTGTGAATCTGTTAAAGTTTTATTTAGCTTTTCCCAGCAAGAAAACTGCGATGTCACAATAACTGTACGTGAAAATCGACTTCAAAGACAGGGTAACGCACGCTTCATGCGAGGTCACAAGTGGACTAGCTTTTTTCACAAGCTGCTTCCTCCCGAACGCATTCAACACACACCGCTAGGTTTTAAAATCGAAAGTACTGATTCAATAGATCAAACTCATACAGAAAACATTAGCATTTTGTGTGCGATGTAAAAAAAAAAATCTTCAATAAGGTCACAGATGAAGCGTGCGTTACCTTGATTTCAAATCTAAAACTGTGAACTTGAATCCATCGTCTGCAGACCTGCCAAGTGCTACGCTTTAGGCGTAGCATGCTACGCTTTCGACATGCTTGCTACGCTGCTACGCTCGTCCGTAAAAACTACGCTTTTCCAGCCTGCTTGAACTTTTGACCGTGATGGATGACCGCTACAGACCTGCCTACCGTTGCCGATTTTTCTTTATTTTAACAGATTTTAGACCTCGAATACGGAAATACGTGGAGGCCCCCCAAAATACAGATTTTGACACCATTTTCTAAATTAAAAAAATTCTCAGTAATAAAGCATTTCGATAACTAAGCGCTGGTAACAGGTGTAATAGAGTTACCAGCCCTTGTTTGTTTCGATTTTGGCGCTTCTTGGTAAGGGGTTGCTTGAGCTTGCACAGCTGCCTCACTGTATTGTCTGCCCTCCTCTCCATGGTCGCCTCATTCATGAACTGAGCCTTTTTGAGGGCATAGGTCTTGTATCTTGATGTGATAACACTGGCTCCTATGCAACTTGTTGAACTCAGCAGTCACTCTAGGGGTCTGCCCGACATGAAGTCTGATCACTATGGCTGCTTTTTTCTGCTCCTCCATCATTGCAAATGCGCTGATCATTGTGAAAATTACTCCAAAAGCACAGTATAAGTAGGGTATTTCACACAAACTTTCACCCATCAATCACGAAACCTTACAGCCACCAAAATGTGTGTTTTGAAAACTGTTGTAGTTTATCATCCGCACCCTGTACACAGATGAAACATAAATGACACATGCTGTCCAGATTGTCTCTGTCAAGGAAGAGCTGGCCCGTTACTGGTGGAAATAGAATGGGAATGGCAGAAAGGGACAGTGTGGCAGTTTTGGTAATACATGTTGGGCAGTTTTGGAAGCAACTTTTGAAAATTACCCAAGTTTGTTAGAATCTAGAAGTGTGCTAGAGTTTAACGTAGCAGTCATTTCAGACAGCTATCCTGATCTGTGGTCATTCCTTGTATACTTAGGCAGATGGTATGCTTAGATTATAGACTAGGACAAACATTTTGACCAGGGTGAACAGAGTAGTGTATCAGATGGGCAGATGGCAGGGTTCTAATGGAGAGCAGTGCCACAAAGGACTACCAGATGAAGTATCATTTTGGGGGTGGAGACACCACTGACAGGGTGTTCTGTGTTGTCTAGTGTAGTTGTAGTTTGTTGGTGACAGAGCAGGGTTTTTTCCCTTGTATGAACTTCTCCTGTGGGTAGGGGATGAGAATAAATCCACAATGTCTCCCTACGCATTACGCATTGGTAAGAGGCGTTAGAGGTGAATAAAAATGGACAACTTCAATCCAGCTGACTAGAAAACAGCGGAGCCATGTGAAGAAGTAGACATAAACCTACTCATGCAGCAAACAATATGATGGATGTTATCAAGTCATGGACAATTAAAGATAATATTGAATTTGAAGTGCTTAATTTTTTTTTACTCACCAAAGGGGTGAGTGACTCCACGGTTTTAAGTCATTGCATCAATTTGTATATTTGCATCTTTTTATGGTTAGAAAATGTTTGTGCAGCATTCTTCAGTAACTGGATTCCTCACCTCAAACCACCCTTCAAAGGACACTCTGCTTCAAACTGGTTTGTGCAGTAACAAGGGCAACTGACCACTGGGCCTCCCTCTGCTTTCCAACCCACACCCACACACAGACCCACCCAAATGCTACTCTGGCCTCCCATTAAATGTGCATTTGTCTAACTAGTGCCACTTCAATTCAGTATGCATTTAGTCTAACTAGTGTCTGGACAGTAGCTGCATTGGGAATGGTGCTGTCCATTACAGGCTGGGAAAGTAGTTGTTTCTGGGAAAATAGTGGTCTGTTTGTCTCTGCTGCAGCTCTCTTCCCATGCCATGCTTTTGGCTGGCTGTTTAATCCTTTTGTCTTGTCCCTGGAAAACTGTAGCTTGGAGGCAGACAATGCCCGTGTTAGGCGCTTCTCAGAATAGGAGCGGGCAGACAATTACTGTTTTGCTCTGCTCTCTCTGCTCTGGGGGGGATGTGAAGTGATATGTGGATAAGATCAGCCAGGCTGCATAGCTGGGTTTGCCAGCCCAGGCTGTGTTAGAGAGCTTGCTGGCCCTGATGAAGGACAGGCTGTGTGACCTGCAAAATTTCAACCCTGTACCCACCTGTACAGCCGTGGGCATAGACTGGGTTGCAAATTGCACATACCTAGCGGTTTCATCTACTCCTGCAGTGCTTCATGGTCCAGTGCAATAGAATATTTGTTGGCTTGAAGGTTATGCCAAATGTTTGACTTTGCATGTCAGTTTTGATGGAATATTTCTGTCTACTGCTGTATTTCATTCTCAAACAGTTCACAAACCAAACATCCTGGAGATTCACCATTTTATTTCAGGCTATACACTATACTACTTAATAGTCTTTGGATGATAACAACAAAACAAATGGAGCGTTAAATTTCTCTATTCACTCAATGTTTTGAGTTATTTTGTTTATGGTACATAGTTCACCCATTGTGATTCCTGGCTGTGACAGTATCTGGACTGCTGAGGATGAGGGTAGTAAATTAATGTCACAGCATCCTGTAGAGGAGGACTAATGGGGTGAACTTCACACAGGGCACTGAGCAGCCTATAGAGCTTTCTGGTGGAGAGGTTATCTGGTAGTGACTGCAGGGTTCGTACAGGTCATGAAAAACCTTAAAAGTACTTAGATTTTGACACCCCTTTTTTAAGGCCTTAAAAGTCCTTCGAAATTAAAGTTTTCTATCAGTTTACTAGCAAGGTGCTTAAAAGTCCTTCGAAAATGGGATTTTCCTTGAAATAATTTCAAAGCAGTACTTTAGTTTAAGAATAACTGAGAAAAAAATGACATTTTCATTTCGATGTCGCCAACAAAGCGTCTGCTACCAGCATTTTTGCAGAAGGGAAGCGACTCTGACCCCCTATATGCAGGAGTGACCTCCCCTGATAAATTTACCTCTTGCTAGTTAGTGGTGGTGGCTTGTGCCGGTGAAACTTGCGCCATTTTGGAAACTGAAAGATGCCTGGAAGGTGTTTATTCAATGATAAGTGGTTGGAATCGGCCGAATTCAGAGAGTGGCTGCAACGTGATCCAAAGGGAAACACCCGGAAAGCTTATTGTTCAGTGTGCAAAAAAACTTTTGATGTTGCTGCTGGCGGTCATTCTTCTGTACTGGCGCACCACAAGGGGGCAAAACATGAACGTTTTGTAAAAGCTTCAAGACCTGCCGTGCCCATGTCCGCATTTCTCGAAAAGACTGGGCCTTCAACTTCAACTGTAACCCATGCTGCGACTAGTAGTTCTACTGTCAGTACCAGGCCTTCTTCTGCTCAGCCATTTTCCAGCACAGATACTTTGAAAGCTGAAATAATCTGGACATTGAAAGCGGTCAGCAGCCACTACAGCTATAAATCATGTGAAGACAACGGCAAAGTGTTTGCAGCAATGTTTCCTGACAGCCAGATTGCAGCCAGTTACAAGTGTGGAGAAAGGAAGTCGTCATACTTGTCAACATTTGGAATCGCTCGCCATTTCTTTAATGAACTGAAGGACAGAGTGAAATCTGAGACATCCTACGTCTTGTTATTTGACGAGAGCCTGAATGATGATCTGCAGCAAAAGCAGCTGGATATCCATGTGAGGGTGTGGGAGAATAATGTGGTGGCGACAAACTACCTTCGTTCAGAATTCATGGGGCATGCGGCAGCAGTTGACCTTCATGAGCGCCTTGAGCCCGTGATCCTCGAGTTTGGTCATCGCAAGCTTCTGCAGCTATCCATGGATGGCCCTAACGTGAACTGGAAGCTATATGAGTAAGTTTTATTTTGAATTAACAATTTCTATTTTTGTTAATAGGCCTATATGTGTTTACTGCAACTGTTTTTATTTTTATTTTTGTTTTTAAAAAATACACTGCTTTATCATTTCTTAATCTGGTTAACTCTTTCATTGCCACATGTGATAGACATTGCCTTTCAGCAAAGAAGTTTGTTCTTTTTAAGAAGCAGCACTTCGACATTTACTATGTTAGATGTTAGAGGCTGTAGACATTATAATTTATGCACTGCAATATATAATTACTAATTCTGATATTATTGTTTAATTTATGATTATTATTATTTTTTTATATATTTATTAATTAATTATTTTATTGCTTGTTTTAATTTGATATATTTGTTATTTTTTAGGGGCGTACATCACTTTTTTGTTTAAAATAGGAAAGAATGAAATGAGTAAATAATAAATGAAATATTTATTTTAAAAAAAATGAAGGGGAAAAAAGAGGAGGATGGAGGACCCCAATAATGTGTTATAAAAAGGAGGTATGTTAAAGTACACAGATCAACTCCATCACTAAAATAGGTCTATGTTTTATACATGTTTATGTGTCATAAATGACTTAAATTTACTTTGTTTTTAAAGAATGATGATTAAGATAGACATGAGTAAGAGAAAAATGTGTGTTTAGTGTGGGGTATGTGTGTATTTAAAGGGAGAAGCGAGTCAGAGATCCCTCAGTTGTTCTTTATAAAGTTCGTAAAATGTCCTTTAAAAAGTCCTTTAAAAGTCCTTAAAAAGTCCTTACTTTTTGTGGACGATAACCTGTATGAACCCTGTGACTGGTAGTAGTTGTCTCTGAGGAAAAGGAGGCCAACTACTAACTGAAAGCACAGCTTGGCTGTGTGACTGAAAGAATGTGCTAACATAGTAGAGTTTTGAAATGTGGACCCTCACCCACCCTGGGCTACAGTGACCCTACCCCTTCAATTGGGTTAATCCTACTTAAAAGCCTGCCCCCCCCCCCCCCCCCCCCCCTCTCTCTCTCTCTCTCTCTCTCTCTCAAAGGCATAGATTGTCATTGTTGTTCATATTCTTCATATACCTTACCAATTGTTGTACATAGATTAACTACTGTGTATTTTGTGACTTAATTATCCATGTTTTCATTTCTTTATGAGCAAGGACAATTTGTAAGATAGGCAGAAATGCCTAAAATTTCATCCTTGATAAATAAAGAATCAATCAATCTCTCTCGTATAATTCTTGCGATAATTAGACTGACTCTCTCTCTCTCTCTCTCTCTCTCTCTCTCTCTCTCTCTCTCTCTCTCACACACACACACACACACACACACACACACACACACACACACACACACACACACACCACACTTGAATATTTTGCCTCAAGGGCTGAATGTAAGAAATACACTACTGTCTAATTCACTACCCTTGTAAAATAAAGTTCGTTCATTCGTTCTCTCTCTCTCTCTGTGTCCATGCCAGAGTTTTTCTGTCTTTGCTAATCTCTCTTGTGACCTCTTTCCTTCTGGCAGATCATATTCATAGTTGCTGACTTCATGGTATTGATCTGCTCTGGGCCATCCTCTCATTGCTCATTGGAGTGGTCAGCAGCCCCCCCCTCCCCACCTCTCTCTCTCTCTCTCTCTCTCTCTCTCTCTCTCTCTCTCTCTCTCTCTCTCCTCTCTCTCTCTCTCTCTCTCTCTCTCTCTCTCTCTGTCTCTCTGTCTCTCTCTCTTTCTCTTCCCCCCCTCCAACACCCCACCCCACAGTCACCAGTTAAGACTGCAGCGTCATGGCAAAGGAAATCCATATGCATTGGTTTCTACCAAACAGTGGACAACTATGTTTGACGACAACCTCCCTAGTGTGCTACAGATTGTCGTGAGAGACCTTTTGAACCCTCACTGTTTGAAAAGGTGGTGTGTCTGTGACTCTCTCTGTGTGCATGGGATTGTTTTCCTGAAGAGGACACCATTATGTGTTTGAAATTGGTCATGATGTGTAATCCATGTATACTTAACAAACACACACACACACACACACACACACACACACACACACACACACACACACACACACACACACACACACACACACACACACACGCACACATTAAATTGCTTTGTTTTGTTGTTATCACTGAGCACCCATGGCTGACTTTGTTTCATGAAAATGTTGACATAATTTTGGCTGTCCCCTATCCCTGACCTTCCCACTCCCTGATATTTAGGGCCTAGAATTTTGACAAATATTGTGACAAAATTAAAACACATTTATTGATGGTTTTACACACTTGGATGACAGAAGGAGGAAGCCGTCTCTGTAGTCGGGGTATTTCCCCTCTAGAAGTTTCTCCCTTTCATTTATGCAGGAATAAGGTAATAAGTGTAAGAATGTACAACAGGTATCTTGGAGGGAGTTTGCCAAAGGCAAAAGTTGTGGTTTTCTATTACATTCCTGTTTAAGTTACTTTTCTGGCATTGCCATAATTGGGATGTAATTTGCTGATATGGTTTCAGACCAAGTGTCCATTTGTTTGAAAATTTGTTAGCGTTTTGCTTTTGTCACTGATTCACCTTTTTGTCTATGGGCCTATGGCCTCAACATTTAGAGGGTTAAAGTCAAATTCCCCTCCCAATCCTCCCCCTCCCCCCTCCCCCCTCCCCCCTCCCCCTCCTCTCCCTCCCCCCTCCCCCTCCTCCCTCCCCCTCCCCCTCCCCTCCCTCCCCCCTCCCCCTCCCCTCCCTCCCTCCCCCCTCCTCCTCCCCTCCCTCCCCCTCCCCCTCCCCTCCCTCCCCCCTTCCCCCACCCCTCCCCACCCCTCCCCACCCCTCCCCTCCCCTCTCCCTTTGTCTTTTTTCTCTTTTCTCCGCTCTCCTCTCCTCTTCTCTTCTCTTCTCTTCTCTTCTATTCTATTCTCTTCTCTCCTCTCCTCTTCTCTTCTCTTCTCTTCTCTTCTCTTCTCTTCTCTTCTCTTCTCTTCTCTCCTCTCCTCTCCTCTTCTCTTCTCTTCTCTTCTCTTCTCTTCTCTTCTCTTCTCTTCTCTTCTCTTCTCTTCTCTTCTCTCCTCTTCTCTTCTCTTCTCTTCTCTTCTCTTCTCTTCTCTTCTCTTCTCTTCTCCTCTCTTTACACACCCTGGAAGGAGTCACACAAAATGACAAGGAATGTACATAGCTATGCTTAGTAGTTAGTACTACTCCCTCAAACACAGAAAAGAACAAACGTCCATCAACCAAGAAAGTCTACTATTTGTCCTTCTCAAAAATCTGTTTGTCACCTAATAAAACTGTGATGGGCTGCCAACCTGAACAATGAAGTGTCAGTCAAAATCAAACTCCTCTCTCTCTCTCTCTCTCTCTCTCTCTCTCTCTCTCTCTCTCTCTCTCTCTCTCTCTCTCTCTCTCTCTCCCTCTCTCTCTCTCTCTCTCTCCCTCTCTCTCTCTCCCTCTCTCCCTCTCTCTCCCCCTCTCTCTCTCCCCCTCTCTCTCCCCATCCCCAACTCCTCCACTCCTCTTTCCCCCACCCCAACTCCTACCCCACCCTCTTTCTGTGTTCCTCATGAAATAGCACATAATTATACACATTCAGTCATCCATGTGTACTGGAGAAGCCTGTTGCTTGCTGCTGGGAATACAGACAGGACCAGTTTCTATTTCCTGTTAGCTTGCATCAGACTTGGGTCAGCTGGTGGAGTACACATTAATTTTCATGCTATTTTCCAGAGACTTGGGGACTTTTTAACCCTGCGTGTGTCAGACCACTTGTCTAGAATGTCAGGTTTTTTCTGCATTAATGGGTCACATTAAAAATGATATTTTAACAGGAGAAGGAATAAAGGCAACCTTTATAAACCATATATGTCAAGAAAGCTCTAAGAATGAGCTACATATTTCTTGCAATAATTTTGATAACAGAAACAGCAATGAGAAACTGATTGAAAAGTACAACACTCAGGAAATTAATGAAAATAATTTCTTACTATTCACTCCTCTCAGGGTACTTTGCCAAGCTATAAAAGAAGTAAAACTCATAACAGATTTAGGGAAATCATTTCTCACCACAAAAATAACAAGAAAATCAACACTCTACACAACTATATTTATTCCTCCAGGTTAACTGGAGGTCCTACAGACTTTATCTGTCTGTGTGTGTCTGTCCTGACTCCACGGCTGATTTCTCAAAAACTACTGGACGGATTTCCTTGACATTTTGCACACTAACTGGAAGTTAGGTCCGATTGAATGTATCAAATTTTCAGAATGGAGGCTTGAAGAGAAAGTTGTTTTTTAAGGTTGTACACTTGACATCGCCTCCCAAAATACTCCATTCATGGAATGGCCAAATTGCGAAATGTGTGACGTCATCAACAACGTGACGTCATTTGCGAGTAGAGTTTTGAGGATAATGAATTTTGTACACTTGGAAGCACCTCCCTAGATAGTCAATAGATGTAAGAGCCTAATTGAGTCAAACTCTTTTCCTACGTTCACAAAACAACATTTGGTTTCTTCGTATGATGAACGTCTACCAGCAGACGCAAATAGCGATACTACGCTGTGTTGGCTTAAAATTCATTCCATTTGTGAAACCGGTCAAGTATATCATATGTACCATCTAGATCGTTGCCTTCGCTGGTTAAAAGCCTGCAATCGCCCAGCGAACTAGCTGAATGTCGACACAATCACGCGGCACTGTTGTACATTTGCAGTCAACGTAAGATCTCGAACGACGATTTGATTCAAGGCCTAGTGCTAATTGTTTTGATGGTCTGGTCTCAGTGTCACAAAAATATGATGATTTAATCAATCCCTGATTTAAAAAATAAGTACGTTGCCCTATATTGATCGACATTCTGAGTGAAATAGATCTATTTCACTGTCCCGCCTGGCGAACTAGCTTGTTGCCGGCTGTATCGAGCTTGTGTGTTCGTGTAGGCCTACTCAAAAGTCAAAATCACAGTCGTCTCCGAAACAAGGAATAATCAGAGAAAGGGGGGAAAACATTTCGTTTGTTTTGTTTTGTTCTTGCAGCACTTCAAAGATGGTGTGTAAGTCTGTGACTGTCTATCTCCATGTGTTTTGTGGTGTGTAGGTCTGTGACTGTCTCCATGTGTTGTGGTGTGTAGGTTTGTGACTGTCTCCATGTGTAGTGGTGTGTAGGTCTGTGACTGTCTGTCTCCATGTGTTGTGGTGTGTAGGTCTGTGACTGTCTACATGTGTTGTGTGGTGTGTAGGTCTGTGTCTGTCTCTCTCCATCTGTTGTGTGGTGTGTAGGTCTGTGACTGTCTCCATGTGTTGTGGTGTGTATATCTGTGACTGTCTCCATGTGTTGGGGTGTGTAGGTCTGTAACTGTCTACATGTGTTGTGTGTAGGTCTGTGACTGTCTCCATGTGTGGTGTGTAGGTCTGTGTCTGTCTCTCTCCATCTGTTGTGTGGTGTGTAGGTCTGTGACTGTCTCCATGTGTTGTGGTGTGTATATCTGTGACTGTCTCCATGTGTTGGGGTGTGTAGGTCTGTAACTGTCTACATGTGTTGTGTGTAGGTCTGTGACTGTCTCCATGTGTTGTGTGTAGGTCTGTGACTGTCTCCATGTGTTGGGGTGTGTAGGTCTGTAACTGTCTACATGTGTTGTGTGGTGTGTAGGTCTGTGTCTGTCTCTCTCCATGTGTTGTGTGGTGTGTAGGTCTGTGACTGTCTCCATGTGTTGTGGTGCGTAGGTCTGTGACTGTCTCCATGTGTTGTGGTGTGTAGGTCTGTGACTGTCTGTCTCCATGTGGTGTGTAGGTCTGTGACTGTCTGTCTCCATGTGTTGTGTGATGTGTAGGCCCCAAGCTAAAAGACACTTTTGTATGATTTATCTCATAGAAAACATAGAAATTAACTTATAACTTATAAATGCATTTAATCGCAGAAGGAGAAAAAACAATCAAAATCGTTATTTTAATGTTAATTTTTCTGCCAGTGCACAGAAGCAAGGTTTGAATTGAATGACACGAGGCAGCCCCATATTCTCATTGGTAGCATCTGACAGCTCCACCAACCTTGGCCATGTTATTGGTATAACACTGAGAGCCTAGCAGTCAGTAGATCCTGACATAAGGGGATCATTCAGCAACTCTATCCTTATGCTGTATTTGAAATGATGTGCAAACAAGTGTAGAAACTGCTGACTCTTTTAAAACTCCACCACAAAGTTGCCACCAGAAAAAACTTTTTTGTTTTATGTTGTAAAAGTAAATCAGAGGTAACAGATAATTAATAGCTATTTGCCTCAGGTCTGTGACTGTCTGTCTCCATGTGGTGTGTAGGTCTGTGACTGTCTCCATGTGTTGTGTGGTGAATAGTATTATATATATTATTAATGCTTTTTTTCTTATGTGTTCATTATTTTGATTTTATTCTTTCTTTTATTTTTAGTTTTTGTTTTGCAACTTTTTGTGCATGACTATTGAGTGTTCCAGAAGAAAAATAATAAACAAGAAAACTGTTCATTAAATATACCTCTTTGTTACATGTACTTGGTTAATGCATGGATGTGCATGTTGAAACAAAATTGAACAACAAACAGGACAGATTTACGCACACACAAAACCAGTTAGAACAAACATTTTGTACTGCAGGTATCTTTCAATTTTCTCATGTTTAAAAGTTTGTGTTGGTGCAAAAAGAAATACAAAAAGTGCCAGAGGAGTACAAAGCACCTTGGAAATAACTAGTGGCAGTTAACTTCAAACAACAATTTGCATGGCTGATCAACATTGTGCTAAGTGACTGTGAGAACTGGTTTGCTTATGTCTCACTATATGATGTGTGTGAACTTGTGTGAAAAAATTGAAAGATGCCTGCAGTACAACATTTTTGCAAAACAAAAAATAAAAATAAAAGAAAGAGTAAAATAAAAATAATGAACACATAAGAATTAAAAAAATCATTAATAATATAAAAATTATATAATACTATTCACCACACAACACATGGAGACAGACAGTCACAGACCTACACACCACACAACACATGGAGACAGACAGTCACAGACCTACACAACACAACACATGGAGACAGACACAGACCTACACACTACACAAAACATGGAGACTGGAGACACAGTCACAGACCTACACACCACACAACACAGGGAGACAGTCACAGACACGCGATGCGGCAATTTACGTGTAAACACCTGTTGACCAGGGATTACGTATCACAACACCTGAATGATTTGCTGTGTATTTGCGGGTAGAAACATATCACAACAACGCTGTTTCATTATAGGCGATCCACTTCGAGCACTGTATAAGGCAAATGAACAACAATGCCGCGTGATTGTGTCGACATTCAGCTAGTTTGCTGGGCGATTGCAGGCTTTTAACCAGCAAAGGCAACGATCTAGATGGTACATATACTTTCCCGGTTTCACAAATGGAATGAATTTGACGCCAACACAGCGTTCAGGGTATCTATCATCCGTTTTACTTTGTCCCCAAGCACAGCGCTTGTTACTCGGCATTCTGAAAGATGCCCGGGAATCTGTTCTCACAAACAAGGGAAGTAACTCCCAGAGCCTCGATATGTGCATGAGGTCCATTTACAGTGCAAAATACGAACCAAGGGGGTTTACGGAAAAGAACGTTATAAATGCTTTACAAACACTCAGCCATATCAGTTTTCAATGGCACAGTTGGTAGAACGTTGGAATCTTGGTCATGCGTGACCAGGTTCGATTCTGCGCTGAAACTTTTTTTCTCTCTCTTTTTTCGAGAGGTTGTGGGTTCGAACCCGACCTGGTTTTTTGTGTTTGTGTGTGTGTGCGTTTTTTCCTCCTCTTTTCTCGAGAGGTTGCGGGTCCGAACCCGATCTTCTTTTTTTCTTTTTTCTTTTTTTAATGCCAAAACCTGGAGGTTCAGCGCCAGCGGTTTTTATAAAAAAAACACATCCAAACTCTATAGAATTGTGAAATATGATGAATAGAAATTATCACACATTTTTCCATGAAGGTGGAGAAATATCCAAGGAATAAAAAGAAAAGACAGTGAAAAATCAGCATGCATGCCCCTTTTTACTACTGAAAAAAGTATATCAGAAAGATCTTCTTGCACATCTAATCTACAGCACAAGAAAGCAAATCTATACAATTAAAACGTTTCCAGTGATGAATCATATTTGTGGGAGTAATGACATCCTGTTCATGCAGCATTTTCCATGAGTGAACAAGCCAAAGGAAAAACTTAATTAAAAAAGAAGTGGGACTGACCGAATTGAGAATCTACCTCAGTTCAGTATCAGTATTCCCATAACTGATCTGATTCCCCTCACTCAGATTTAGTTCTATTCCTTTTCCCCCTTCTTCAAAGATCTTGCCAGCCTCCCACACTTCTTTGATGTCTACCGTGGTGCAGCTACAGCTTTAACCCTCTGGACGCCATTAATTTTTCAATGTTTTTGACTCACATGCAAAGCAAAAGTGAGTCTATGTACTCACCAGTGTCGTCCGTCTGGGCGGGCATCCGGGCGTCCTGTCGTCCGTAAAAAACTTTAACATTTGACTTAATAGATTTAATAGTGTCCGAGAGAAGTAAAACGTTAAAGTTTTTAACGGACGACAGGACGCCCGGATGCCCGCCCGGACGGACAACACGGGTGAGTACATAGACTCACTTTTGCTTTGCATGTGAGTCAAAAACACCAAATGTGGCAGGATGGTGTATGATGACAAGGCCTCATAAAACATACTCAGTGACTCGACCTTGCTTCAAGGTCAAGGTCGCAGGGGCCATAAATGTATTTTAAAAAAACCAGCCATTTTTCACATTATCCCAATTTTTGACTCACATGCGAAGCAAAAGTGAGTCTATGTACTGAGCCGTGTCGTCCGGGCGTCCGTCCGTCCGTCCGTCCGGGCATAAAAAACTTAAACGTAGGATTTTTCTCGGAGACTATTAAGTCTATCAACACCAAATGTGGCATGATGGTGTATGATGACAAGGCCTCAAAAAACATACATAGTGACTTGACCTTGCTTCAAGGTCAAGGTCACAGGAGCCATAAATGTGGTCTCAAAAACAGTCATTTTTCACATTTTCCCAATTTTCTCCCACGTTATTGAGAATGGCGACCTTAGCTACAAGTGGTATATAGGTCAAAGCAAGCCCTATCTTTTGATACCAGTTTGGTTGACCTTGCTTCAAGGTCAAGGTCACAGGAGCTCTTCAAAGTTGGATTGTATACACATTTTGAAGTGACCTTGACCCTGAACTATGGAAGATAACTGTTTCAAACTTCATAATTATGTGGGGCACATGTTATACTTTCATCATGAGACACATTTGTTCACATATCATCAAGGTCAAGGTCACTTTGACCCTTATGAAATGTGACCAAAATGGGGTAGTGAACCACTAAAAGTGACTATATCTCATGGTAGAAAGTGCCAATAAGCACCATTGTGCTTCCTATGTCTTGAATTAACAGCTTTGTGTTGCATGACCTTGGATGACCTTGGGTCAAGGTCACATGTATTTTGGTAGGGAAAATGTGTAAAGCATTTCTTTGTGTATGATGTCATTGGTAGGTTTAGTTGTTTGACCTTGACCTTGAAGGTCACCTGAAGGTCAAGGTCATGTAAAGGTCAAGGTCAAGCATGTGAGTCGTATGGGCTTTGCCCTTCTTGTCTTTGAAGTTTTTGACATTGGATACCTGACCTATATTTGGTATATAGGGCAAAGTAAGCTGTATCTGTTGATACCAGTTAGGTTGACCTTGCTTCGAGGTCAAGGTCACGAGCTCTTCAAAGTTGGTTTGTATACATATTGTGAAGTGACCTTGACCCTGAACTATGAAAGATAACTGTTTCAAACTTCATAATTGTGTGGGGCACATGTCATACTTTCATCATGAGCCACATTTGGTCACATATCAAGATCAAGGTCACTTTGACCTGTATGAAATGTGACCAAATTGGTCAGTAAACAAGGCCATGTAAATCCGCCGCAGACGCCTGCATGGAAACAAATCTGTGAAAACAAATCTAGATGGTAGTGCCGCCGGCTCCAAACTTATAGGCTCCAAACTTGGTGATGGCAGCTGTCTGCAGGGACTCCAACTGCTTGGCATTGTGAGTTTCCACAAGTTTGCTTTTGCAGTACAGATGGAGAACTGGGCTGTGGTTTGGTTCTCCGCTATTCTCTGAAGCAGAGTCAGAAGGGTTGGCTGGTGGTCTGCTGATTCTTGACTTGGTGACCCTCACATCCTCCTCAGTGTGGCGGCCTTCTCGCACCCTATTGAGCAACTGAGCAAACTGGCAGTCCTCTTTCTGCCGCATGATCTCTGTTAGCTCATACATGCCCGCTTTGTCGCTGAGTTGAGTTGAGTTGCTCAGCCTCTGTACATAGTTCACAACACAACCTCTATGACAAATTTATTATGAATGTTCTAAAGAGAAGGGAGAAGAATAACCACTCCAGGCTGTGTTGCACAGGATAATATTTGGGTTGTGAAATGTACTGTGAATTAACCCTCTGCGCGTCGTCGGCGGTCATAACAGCCGACGTAGTTACCTCCCCTCACAGCCGAGCAACTACGAACTAACATTGTTAAGTAGTGGGAGATATTCTTTTTATCGTCAAATAAAAACGCATTGGGGTAGAGAGAATTCTTTATATGAGTTAATCTACAGTACTTGTACCAAAAGGGGGAAAATAAGCTAAAATTATAAATTAAAATTAAAACAGAATCTGTTGTGGATTTGGATACCTTGAACAATGCAAAAACATATTTTAAACCAACAAAATGAATTCCACAAGTCGTTGTACCAGGAGCAGCACATTTGGTACGGGGGAGTATGCTGGCATTACGGATGCAACGCGTGGGACACCATAACTATATATATCACAAGAAAAGTAGGTGTCCATTAATTTTTCATTATGATATGCTTGACTACATTGCAATAAGACTTTTAGAACAGATCTTGCACTCCCAACTCCATGTGTCAACTGTAGCATCTGCAACACTAGGTACAAAACTTTCTCTAAATTAGCAAAGGAAGTACAATGAATCTAAATTGTTTTCAAATGTAAACATCACTACTTATAGTTGCTGTAGCCCAATTATTATGAATGTTGGATCACACTTGTTTGTAGGAAAAAATAAATACATTATAGCGTTACAGAATTACACGGGACACAACGAACTCAGATTAGTATTAGCCCTTGTGCTAATCTTGCACAATGGTTTTGTTATGGTGCAATGCAGTCGTTTTGATTTAGCATGAGTTATAGAGTCATGATTGCACACAAAAATGGGATATATTATGAACCATGCGTGGACGCTAAATGTTTGGTCAGAAAATCTTTAGTTTCAAGCATACAGACTGTCACCACTCGAAGAAATTGCAACACTGTGAATGCAAACGATTAAAAAGAAGAAGAGTTGGTACAGTTGATAGAATACCAAAAACAATCAATGAGTTACACATGAGGCAGTGCCAAGAGGTTCTGTAATATTATTTTCAAAACCAGGTCAAAATAGTGTTTTACTTGTCTTGCGTTACGCTCTATCAATGGACATGAAAAAATTCAATGCATTCAATAACAATCTGAAACTCAAACAGCATATTATAGAATTATGATCTTTGTGGTATCTGGTTAAAAAAATTGCTGATTGTTAAATGTCAAAATGTATTTTACCTCAAAAAGCAACAAAATGAAATGTATGTTACTTTAGAAAAATTATACCTCGACTATGAACTACAATGTGGCACTAACCTGAAATGTTAACGTTCAGTTCAAAGTCATTGAATAAAGTACAGTTGGCGGTGGTTTGTAGACCGCTTTGTGTCCATTTCGAGGTTGGTGCACTGCGCTAATAGATTAAGCTCTCACTGACAATACTTTTTTCGATTATTTAATTTCTTCACAATCCAAGAAAGTCTGCACTTCCATGCTGCATGGGACACAACACAAACCTTGCAATCGTGACGTCCCATGACGCATCATAAACAAACTTGACCAAACTTTGATTTTTTTATAATTTGAATGCATTTTCAAATCTGCATTATACATTTGTTGAACACTATGCTTAATAATGGTCTTTGCACATGATATTAATTTTGATGTAGTACACAGATTTGTTTGAAAATTAAGCAAATATAAAAAAAGTTTCATTACCGACGCTGCATGGGACACACAGAGAAAACGTAAACACTGTCTATTTTGATCAAGTTACCTGCTCTAAAAACACAAACATTCAAATAATAATGGAATAGAATGATGCATGGAAAATTGGAACATAAAAGCATATAAAATTGTCAATCTTGAATGCAGATGGTCGAAGATTTTGAACAAAATCGTCGATTCCACAGTCTAACAGTCAAAATTATGGCATGGCCATTTCAGACGCACCAAGCGCTGGAAGCCGGGACGCGTCATTGTTTTTTGTGCACTAGAGCCAAAACGTGTTTAGATTTTCTGTGTAAACGTCACAGGTTTGTGTGGAATTTCCCGAGGAATTCCTTCAACACAAGACAACCGGTCGGAACGCGAGTTTTTAAAACCATTTTTGACTCACATGCGAAGCAAAAGTGAGTCTATGTACTCAGCCGTGTCGTCCGTCCGTCCGGGCGTCCGTCCCCGTCCGTCCGGGCGTAAAAAACTTAAACGTTGGATTTTTCTCGGAGACTATTAAGTCTATCAACACCAAATGTGGCATGATGGTGTATGATGACAAGGCCTCAAAAAACATACACAGTGACTTGACCTTGCTTCAAGGTCAAGGTCACAGGAGCCATAAATGTGGTCTCAAAAACAGTCATTTTTCACATTTTCCCAATTTTCTCCCACGTTATTGAGAATGGCGACCTTAGCTACAAGTGGTATATAGGTCAAAGCAAGCCCTATCTTTTGATACCAGTTTGGTTGACCTTGCTTCAAGGTCAAGGTCACAGGAGTTCTTCAAAGTTGGATTGTATACATATTTTGAAGTGACCTTGACCCTGAACTATGGAAGATAACTGTTTCAAACTTAATAATTATGTGGGGCACATGTTATACTTTCATCATGAGACACATTTGTTCACATATCATCAAGGTCAAGGTCACTTTGACCCTTATGAAATGTGACCAAAATGGGGTAGTGAACCACTAAAAGTGACTATATCTCATGGTAGAAAGTGCCAATAAGCACCATTGTGCTTCCTATGTCTTGAATTAACAGCTTTGTGTTGCATGACCTTGGATGACCTTGGGTCAAGGTCACATGTATTTTGGTAGGGAAAATGTGTAAAGCATTTCTTTGTGTATGATGTCATTGGTAGGTTTAGTTGTTTGACCTTGACCTTGAAGGTCACCTGAAGGTCAAGGTCATGTAAAGGTCAAGGTCAAGCATGTGAGTCGTATGGGCTTTGCCCTTCTTGTTGGTGATTGTTCGGGTTGTGTTTCAGACGCTACATTTGGGACACCGCTACATGAAAATCACCTCAGCATCTAAACCTTTTGAATTTTTGACTCACATGCGAAGCAAAAGTGAGTCTATGTACTCACCCATTTCGTCCATCCTGGCGTCTGTAAAAAAACTTTAATGTTGAATTTTTCTCGGAGACTATTAAGTCTATCAACACCCAATTTGGCATGATGGGGTATGATGACAAGGCGTCAAAAAACATACATAGTGACTTGACCTTGCTTCAAGGTCAAGGTCGCAGGGGCCATAAATGTTGTCTAAAAAACAGCCATTTTTCACATTTTCCCAATTTTCTCTGAAGTTTTTGAGATTGGATACTTGACCTATATATGGTGTATAGGGCAAAGTAATCCCTATCTTTTGATACCAGTTTGATTGACCTAGCTTCAATGTCAAGGTCACAGGAGCTCTTTAAAGTTGGATTGTATACATATTTTGAAGTGACCTTGACCCTGAACTATGGAAGATAACTCTTCCAAACTTCAGAACTTTGTAGTACACTTGTTATAATTTCATCATGAGACACATTTGGTCACATCATCATGGTCAAGGTCACTTTGGCCCTTATGAAATGTGACCAACATGGGGTAGTGAACCACTAAAAGTGACCATATCTCATGGTAGAAAGTGCCAATAAGCACCATTGTGCTTCCTATGTCTTGAATTAACAGCTTTGTGTTGCATGACCTTGGATGACCTTGACCTTGGGTCAAGGTCACGTGTATTTGGGTAGGGAAATGTGTAAAGCAGTTCTTAGTGTTTGATGTCATTGAAGGTCACCTGAAGGTTAAGGTCATGTAAAGGTCAAGCATGTGAGTGGTATGGGCTTTGCCCTTCTTGTTATAACATATTAGGATAAAAAATAAACTATTTTGGGTACTGTTTCTGATGTGCATAGTGGACAAGCTTATTTTTATCTTGTCGCCGAGTTCGAAAAAGTGAACAAATTCATCGCAGTGGGACACTTCGTGATGCGTGAAACGCAGGTTTTCGTCCATAATTTTGTCAATATCTAGTTCTAAAGCAGAAAAAAAAGTTTGGCACCAATTTGTAAATATAATGAAGCCCATTTTGAAAAAAGTTATTTCTTGTAATGATTTTCTGATGAAGTCACAATCTTTGAGTTGACCCACTGAAGCCGTTCCTCTTTTGGGAAGCCATTTTGGGCAAGTTCTTCGACATAATATAATCAGTTCACATTTAAATTCGTCATGCAGAAAACCCATAATATAAATTTTTTTACATTAACATTATCTTAATTGCACCACACTGACCACTAATGTGCTACTGTAGATGAACTTATATGCGATTGATAAAAAACCATTCCGAGATGTGTACATTCAGTTTCGTTCTGGCTTTAGTGAATTGTACCATCACAAATTTAGTTATTCTCAGGATAACCCAGATAATTTATATACACATGTCCAGCTTGTATGAAAGAAATTGAAAGTGAATTTTATATGCATTATGTGTGCCCAGTTTATGAAGAACATAGAGAAAAATATCTTTCCCACATTTATGACTTTAGAAGAGTGGAACAATTATTTTCAAGCAGTGACCCTAGCATAATGATAATAAGATCGTTAGCAATGTTCTTATATCATGCTATGAAAAGAAGACGTGAAGCAGTGGAAATAATCAATGCCAATGCGAACAATATGTTTCCGTTGTGACAGGCCGGTGGCCTATCAAATATACCAGTTCGTTCATTTGTTCTATCTCTCTCTCTCTCTCTCTCTCTCTCTCTCTCTCTCTCTCTCTCTCTCTCTCTCTCTCTCTCTCTCTCTCTCTCTCTCTCTCTATTCTCTCTCTCTCTCTCTCTCTCTCTCTCTCTCTCTCTCTCTCTCTCTCTCTCTCTCTCTCTCTCTCTATCTGTCTATCTATCTCTCCCTCCCTCCCTCCCTCCCTCCCTCCCTCCCTCCCTCCCTCCCTGCAAGATATTTTACACAGTCATGTATATGTAATCAATGATGGGTCGTCGGCCGAAATAAAATCCCTCCCTCCCTCCCTCCCTCCCCATGTCTGTCTGCTCTCCTCTCTTTCATGAAGGCATGATCAGCCTCTCACTAGTCTCAGCCTCTACTTGCTTATTGAAACCCTGTCATTTGACAGACGGAGACAGGAAAGCATGCTTTGGGGTTTGACCATGTTCAAGGCACAGTACCATGGCTCTGTTCCTGGGATGGAAAAAATCAGGGTTTATTTCAATATTTTGACAATGCCATACTTGTTGCAACCCTGTGTCATGAATCAGTTTGTTCATGTAATTATGTATATGTGCATGAATGGGTGTACTTTGTGAACATCTACCATGTACCTACCCCTATGTGTGACTGCATTATCATTGGTTAAACATAGTCCACATGGCTCCTGTATTCTGGAGGAACTGAGTGGTCCTCTCTAGTCATAGATATGCATCTGTAAGTAAGGGGTGGGCGTTTGTATGCTGCTGTTTGAAGAGATGTTTTTTCTTTGCAGCGTGAGTCCAAGCTTGACACCACTGTCATCAAGCATGTTGTGGACTTTGTCAGAGGCCTGCCAACAATTGACAACATGGACTCTGTTGCAGAAGCTGTCTTCAAGTAATGTCATTACCCATATTTGATTTTTACATGTCTTTTCTTCATTATTGTGATTATTGCATTTATCTACCATATTCTTGTGAACAGACAGGCTGTTTAAGTGAATTTTCTAGGAGTGCATGTCTATTCTAGTTCAAAACCATGGAATTTCAGTAAATGTCACTGTGCAGTGATATTACAAGGGAAGCAAACCTTTGCCCTGCAAACTATCATGTATCCTGGAACCCATTGAAGAAAGTTTTCTCTGAATCAGAGAATGGCAAGATTCGTAGTGGATGACAGGTCCAGTCAAGACAAGGAACACAGGACTAGAAAGCATCAAAGTCCTGCACACATATCATTCCTGACGTCATTCAATGAAGCTTCAAGAAATTGGGATGTTTGCACGCAAATGCATGTGATAGTTCTGTCAAGGATGCAGAAGAGGATGTTACAGGATTCTCAGATGTTGAAGTCTCGCTCTCCAAAGACAAACTCGCAAATGATGTTAGCTACAATCCATCTAGCCTCGAGATAGTGCCGAGTGATGGCCTCTCATCCACAGATGAACATTTTTATTATGATGGCAATTCCACTTTACTGTAAACAAGAGAAGGTTGAACAATCAAGTCTGCTTTAGGAAATTCATAGACCCCTCACCTCTTTGTTTCACTCTACTGTGACAGTCCTGGCCACCAGGAAGTGGGATTGTGGGTGAGTGAGACCAAGTTCTTGTTCTCATGACTGCAATTTTCATATATGTAAGCCCACCCACCCAACCCCCACCCCCATACACACACACACACACACACACACACACACACACACACACACACACACACACACACACACACACACAAACATAACACACACACACACACACACACATCTTTCCACTTTAACCCTGCCTTTGTGAGACCATTTTGCTAGAATGTCTGGGTTTTTTCGTGCATTAACCTAGCCTACAAAGGTTGATAAGCTGTAAAATTCCATCCATCCATCCATCGTGCACTAACGGGTCACAACACTCCATAAATGAATTAGAAGAATTTCTGACTACTCACTCCCCTCAGGATACTTTGCCAAGCAATGAGAGAAGTTAAACTCGGAACAGATTTGGGGGAATCATTTCCCATTGCTGGGCTTTCATTGTCTGCCAAGCTTACTTCCAGCGCGTTTGTGAATGAATACATGGCTCCCTACTATTGGCTTAATCATCCTTGTGGACTGATCAGAATTAGTTTCCCATGAGTAGAGGTTGTAAGGTCTTGTGAATGAATCTGATCAAAGAAGTGATGGAATACTCTTGCTTCATAGGGCAAATATTGCATTTTCCCCAGCTATAATAGTATAAAGAAGAAAAACAACAATAAAATGTCAGATTGACAGAAAACATGTTATATTAACCTTTCTAAACTCATTTTGTTGATTGATTTCACCTCTAGCTCATCCGAAGCAGTGAAGGATAGTACTTTATTGTGGAGTGGTGGGGGTGTGGCATTCATTTTGACCACTTTGTCTAGGATGACAAAGTTGGTAAAAATAATTAAATCCATGTCCAACTAGACCGCTGTGGGATCACATGTTTTTACTTCCAAATGAATAATCTCTCAATATCAGACATCAAAAATAAATACAGAGCAGCAGATGGAATGATATTAACCACTCAAGTATAGAACCAACCAGGTCGATTCTAGCAATCCGAGATCAGGAAAAGAACAGATCTGGTTGGTTTATGACATTTGCAGGGTTAGGGGTGTGTTTCTTTCCTTGTGCTCACAAGAAATTGTATTTAATCAGGAACACGAAGACCAACAAGGCAGCTCTCGTTTCCAAGTTCAAGCAGAGTGTCCAGTACTACCTGAACGGCACTCAGGAGGGCTTCCTCAAGTACAGGCCAAGGAACAAGAGTGAGTGTCTGTCTTGTGTTTGAAGTACCTTTTTCTTGGACCAAGTTTTAAGTCCAGTGGTTAAAATACTCAACTGCAGTCTATTGTCAGCTGTCGGATGTGGTGTTGGTAAATGCCCTGACCCCAGATTTGCAGCCTCAAGCACAATGTTTCACCTGCATTGTCTCTCCGACCGAAGAGTGAAATTGGTTACTGGGTGCTGCACAGTGGTAACTGGTGGTGAAATTCCCTGAGAAGAATTTCCAAAAATGATGAACTAAATATTCTTATGTTAATTAATTCTGCCCCATGCGCTGCAAAGTTGCTTCCCAACCGCCGCAGTGTGCACCAAACCTAGTTTCATTTCGTTACATATTTCCAGTTAGGCCAAACCATCTGCAGACATCTAATCATGTTTTACAAAAGTGGAGAGCCCTACTTTAACGTGAGACTCGCATTGTTCACAATGTGAACGCTTTGAGAGTTGCTTTTGTTGACTGTTGTAATTGTTTTGATCAAAATGGCTGAAAAGGAACCAGGAAGTTCTTTGTCTCCACCCCCTAGGCATCGTACGGCCAAATCACTTGTTGGTTGGTGCGTCATGTATGAGAGTAGACAGTGGCTTTGGGGACTTTGTACAAGCACACTTTACATGTAGACCATTTTAGTGTTGTTGGCTTTTTAAGTAAAGGAATGAAATGATCAGTTAACAAGTCCTGATTTGATGTAAATGCAATTTAGAGAAAATGACACATAACACCGTTGGTTTGCTTCACCTTTAGAACATCATTAACGGATGTATCCATCACGCGCTCTTTCCTGAACAGTCGCAGGTGGATCTGTCCAATTGAATTGTTGTTGTTGTTGTTGCGTACCTGGGCTAAACACTGCCAAGATCACCCAAGTGGGTGAGATGATTGCATGTGTGACTGTTTTTTGAACACCCAGCCATATAGGCAGCCATGTCCAATCGAATGATATGGCCTATTTATGGAGACAGTATCTGAGAGTAGTGGGGATGCGCGAGCTCTTTCGACAGTGGAGTACACAAAAGAGACTTAGATTCCGCATCTGCTTGTGCCATTTCGAGTTTATAAACACTGGATTTTTCTGCTGATTTTTTCATGTGATCAATTGACACAGTTCAAGTTTTGTTTACGTCGTCATGGACTATGAGGCATCGGTCAAATTTTTCTTTGACCCGGAAGAGTTTTTTGGGTTTGAAGATGAAGAGGATCTCTTGGAGAGGGAGAATAGTGACCAAGAGTCAATCGTAGTGCCTGATCCAGAGGTTTCAGTGTGTGAAGGAAGAAATTCCGACGATTGTTCTGAACAGATGTGACCTTAAGTGGTTACCATCGATTACTGGTGAGCCCGGCCCAGCTTTTGTTCCCCATGGACTGTCCAAGACCTACAATCCCAAGAAGCCCAACAAGTTGGCATCAAGATCTATGAACTGTCTGAGGCTGATTTGGGGTACATCATTGGATGTATACCAAGGTGCCACACCTGTCACAATATATGCTGAAGCTGTGGATGTTCCAACTGCAACCACACCACCGAGATCGTTGCAGGCATGCTGGCCTACTGTGGTCTCATGAACAAGGGCCACATAGTGTTCATGGACAACTTTTTCTCAAGTCCTGAACTGTTTGGTGAGCTGAAGTTCGTGAACACCTATGCATGTTGCACACTCAGGGTCCACAGGAAAGGTGTGCCTGAGGCATTGGGCAAGGGGCAAAGTCAAGCTGAGGCAGGGTCAGACCATCTTTAGGCAGAAGGGCAACGTGATGGCTGTCAAGCACCATGACAAGAGGGATGTGCACATGCTGTCCACAATCCATGCACAGGAAGAAGTCGCCCTGGACACATATGCTCCAAACGGTCAACGCATTGTGAAGCCTCTGTGCATTGTTGATTATGTGAAGAGTATGGGAGGTGTGGACACTTCTGACCAAATTATGGCAAGCTATTCTCTGAGGAGGACTCAGAAGTGGTGGAGGAAGCCCTTGCTCTGTGCAACACTACATCCTCTACCGAAAGTTGGGACAGTCCCAACTCTCCCACAATGAGAGGAGGTGGTCAAGGAATTCATCAGGGAGTCCCCGGTGCCCCACAGCCTGCAGCCAGGGGAAGGAAGGCTGTGGATCCTCCTGCAAGACTGCAAGCCACACATTTGCCAGTCTTCATCCCAGCAATGCCCGGGGTAAAGAAGCAGCGTGTGTGCCAAGATTGTGAGGCCTGCAACGTGAAAGCCTCCAAGCGAAGTGGCTTCAAGAGGAAGCAAACTTCCTACATGTGCAACACTTGTGAAGTTCCCCTCTGTGTTGCCCATGCTTTGAGGTGTACCACACCAAGGCGGATTATGCCAGGGTGTTGCAGCAAGAGCCATCTACCTCCTGGCGGAGCCGCTGTCAGTACCTCTGTCTCCTCAGAAGAACTCAGTGACTGAATTGACTTTCCTTGGGAGGGTATGTGCATGTCTGTATCATATATTTTGTTTTATCACATTGAACTTTCCCCCTTTCCAGAAATAGTTCATTTCCCATGTGTGCCTCCTGTGTAGTAAATGGCCTGGTGAAAGGGCTACAACTTGGAACTTGTGAAAATGTGAGAGCAGTGAAAAAATTCACTTGAGAGGTATGACCCTTGCTTCACAGAAAATTACATAGAGGCCAGGAAAATGATCAGACTTGGCTGAAATTGTTTTACATAAATAGTGAATAGATTGCATTGAGTACTACTAGTATTATTGTAGATTTTTTTCTTGTCTTTTTAAATGATCATTATGTACACAGGGTTCGTACAGGTCATGGAAAACCTGGAAAGTCATGGAATTTGATTTTTCATTTTCCAGGCCTGGAAAGTCATGGAATTGCAACTTAGGTCATGGAAAGTCATGGAATTTAAGAAAGAAAAAAAAGAAAGAAAAAAAGAAAGAAAAATACTTTTTCTAGGCTGTGCTTCGCGTGATACTCTCAATCTAATTTTAAACGCTGAGCACGTCAGGAAAACGTGCCCTTGCATCCCATTGGTTAATTCTGAAGGCTCGTGTGCCTTCTGCTTCCTGATTGGTTCTTTGGCTAGGTGACCTCGTTTCATTTCCACGCCGGTCCGGTCAGTTGGTTCAAACGAGGACAGAGTGAAAAGAGCTTGTTTTGTTTGTGGTGCAGTGTTTCTTTGAGAATCAGATTATCATCATGCCTGGAAAGTGTCGCTTTCAAGACTCTTGGACAGGAGACCCTGAATACCGTGAGTGGGTCATGCGAGCGAGAGTGGATGGGATGGCAAAGTGCCGATTTTGTGAAAAAGACTTTGATGTATCCAACATGGGAGCGGCAGCGTTGAAAAGCCACATGAAAGGTGTCACGCACCAGGCGCGTGCTAAAAAACACCAAGAAGAAAAGAGCAAACGTCAAACACGAATATCAGATTTTGTTCAAACTGCAAAAAATGCTGAGACAGAGAGTGCTTCCAGCTGGCGCTGCTACGCCAGTCAAAACTAGGCCTGCACCCACTGGCAGTGGCAGTAGATCTACTGGGATTGACACTTTCTTGACAACAGAGGACACACTGAAAGCAGAAATTTTGTGGACTTTGAAAATGGTCATCTCCCACTTCTCATTCTCCAGTACCAAAGGAATGAACGAGCTGTTCCGTCGCATGTTTCCCGACAGTGTCATCGCCTCCAAGTTTGCCTTGAGTGAAAGCAAAGCCCGGTACTTGACAACTTTTGGTCTGGGGCCACATTTCTTAGACATGCTCAAGGCAAAGGCCCGGTCTTCTGATTCTCTGGTGCTGCTCTTTGATGAGTCCCTGAATGCTGAACTTCAGAAGAAACAGCTGGATATCCATGTCCGATTTTGCTATTTACCATTTGGCGCTGGATCGAAATGGCGACCGCATGTCTGTTTCAAAATGTTGCTGTTTCTAACGTAATTTGGTCAAATATAGTTCTGGTTTAATTAGAATAGCTTAAATATATCATATTCAAGAAAGGGATAACGATATATATGTTACAGTCAAATCCGGAAATCAGGCATTCTCCGAGAATGCCTGAAAGTTTAGGCATTCACGGTAAATCCCTGGTTTGATCAGGCAATTCTGGTAATGCCTGAAAATTTTCAGGCATTATCGGTGATTGACTGAAATAGGCTGTCAGGCATTATCGGAGAATGCCTACCGCTCACAATCTGAGTTTTGAATGGCTGGGGTCGTAATTGGTTTCACGCCTCTTTTGTACTCTCTCTCTCTCTCTCTCTCTCTCTCTCTCTCTCTCTCTCTCTCCTCTCTCTCTCTCTCTCTCTCTCTCTCTCTCTCTCTCTCTCTCTCTCTCTCTCTCTCTCTCTCTCTCTCTCTCTCTCTCTCTTAATTTGAAGGCATTCAATTAAAGAACATAATGATGAAATCAGTTTAATTTATTAATTCTAACAACTACAATGTACATTAAAACAGAACTTTCTGTCAACAATTCATTTGTTTCCACAAGTCAAGGATTGGTGACACCGACTGTTGCACTCCAGGCATTCAATTAAAGAACATAATGATGAAATCAGTTAGATTTATTAATTCTAACAACTACAATGTACATTAAAACAGATCTTTCTGTCAACAATTCATTTGTTTCCACAAAGATGTCCATCAACTGAGTTGCTACCTCACAAGCTCTTTTTGAGGTCAGGGGTCGCAACACAACGAATTTTGTAAGATGGTCTTGATAAACCATTATCCACTTGTATTGACCATCATCCATCGACTGAAAGTCAATCAGGTCAACTTGACACCTGGATGAAAAATCACTTGAAAGGATGGGTTTCACAACAACTCCTTTTGTTTTCTGTCGTTTTGTCTTCTCTTGGCATACCTTGCAGAAAGACTTGAAAAGTTCTACGCTTTCTCTGTGCACATTTGCAAATTTCTGTTCAAGTTCCTATAGAACTCTGTCCCTTCCACCGTGTCCTGTGGCAAGATGAGCTGTTCTGATCACGTCGAATGTGTCTTCAATTGTCACATAGTAGATCGGGTTTCAGCAGGAGACTTTCGTTTCTTTATCAGCTTGTCCATGTGCCCGCATCGAAGGATTTCATACCTGATTCAAAATCAAGAGATCACTATTTTATTACCTGTGTCTGCGCGTGTGTGAGTGCGTGCGTGCGTGCGTGTGTGCGTGCGTGCGTGTGTGTGTGCGTGTGTGTGTGTAAGAGAGAAGTGATAAAATTCTTTATACAAGGAGAACAAAATCAAAAATGGGAAAGAGAGAGAGAGAGAGAGAGAGAGAGAGAGAGACAGAGACAGACAGACAGACAGACAGAGAGACAGACAGACAGACAGACATATTTGAGAGAGAGGGAGCAACGAGAGGGATATAGAGGAGTCTACTTACTTCGAAAACAGCTTGTACTGACGTGGAGTTTTCCGACTTTCGTTTTCCATCATCTCTTCAAGTATTTGAAAATATTTTGACTTTGGCATCAAGTGGTTTTCATTTTTGGCGTACTTTTGAAAGAGTAACTGATTAAATCGGACTTCCACCGATTCTGTTTCCTCCATTGCTACCCTCAACATTGAGAGCAACGTCACAATGGAACTAGCATTATACTGAAAGTGAACTCCAATCACTCCAAACTCAGCGAAAAGGGGAAAAAGTTAAAGAGACAATGAGAGAGAGACTCACATAAGAGTCCAGAACTCTGCTGCTCGCCTCATCTGTAAAGTTTGAAAGTCTCATCACATTATTCCTATCCTCCACTCTCTTCATTGGCTACCAGTTTCTGCTGGGATCCAATACAAAACCTCCTGCCTCTGCTTCAACTCTGTCTCTGCTGTCGCTCCTCTCTATCTGTCTCAACTCCTTCACATCTACACACCATCTAGACAACTTCGCTCTTCTTGCGACACTCGCATCTTCAAAATTCCATCCGTTAGGTCAAAAACATTTGGTCAGCGTACTTTTTCATACCAGGGTCCTACCACCTGGAACGGACTCCCCTTCTCAGTGCGTCATGCAAACACTGCAGCTTCCTTTCGGTCAAATCTGAAAACCCACTTGTTCTCTAAGTCCTATTGAAAATATTTCGTACTTGCTGAATGTTTTGGGCTCATGTTTGTATATAATGCATGTGTGTGTTTCGTCACGTGTAGGATGCATGTTGTATTATAACGTGCGTATGTGCGTTTCATGTCCAGGCTCAAATCTGTATGATAATGTGTGCGTGTTTTTGTGTGTGTGTGTGCGCCTAGAGCTTCACCATGTACTTTTTTGACTGTGTGGAGGAAGTGCGCCTTACAAATAAACATATTATTATTATTATTATTATTAAACTCACAATAAATTAAGGCCGGTTATATAAAAACGAACTCTAATCACTCCGAACTCCGGGGGGAAAAAACAAAAAATTCATGCAAGACAGGCTATGTAAAAACAGACAAGGTCTCAGGTCACACATGGAAGAGAAACTCACTAAAAATTCATGCAAGGCAGACTATGTAAAAGCAGACAAGGTCAGAACAACCCGTTTTGCCTAACAGTCAGGCAAAACGGGAAATTTGTACAAGTAGTTTTCAGGCATTTCCTGATAATGCCTGAAAATTTTCAGGCATTACCGGTATTGCCTGATCAAACCAGGGATTTACCGTGAATGCCTAAACTTTCAGGCATTCTCGGAGAATGCCTGATTTCCCGATTTGACTGTAACATATATATGCTCATTTCGAAGCCATTTCGAAGACATTATCGCCATTTCGGTAAATAGCATGACCGTCAAAATCACACAATGGCGAGTAAGAGCGTGACGGCGCAGATGCGATTTTGACGGACAAATGAGCAGAAATCGGTTAGTTTATTGGGGTTTTTGTTTCAGTTTATGCTAGAACAATCATTTAGGAAGATATTTATTGCAATATTTTGCACATATTGGAAAAAGTATTGTAGAACTCGGGACCTTCAGCGAGTGCTAAATAGACGCCGCACGCGATGTTCGAAGAAATTTCATCAGACCGGAAGTGGCCGTCAGTTCGATAGAATCCACTTTTTCTAGGATTCGCACATATCAATAACACAAAATACCAATGTAACATGAAAGATGAAAGTCTTTCTGAGTTGTCTAATTTTTTAAAACTAGTGGTAGGATTCCGTGGTAATTTGTATCAAATCTTTGCGCTACTACAGTACTAGCCAAAATGCACTCGGCAATACCACTTCACTTTCATGGCTAATTGTGGACAATCCACAAAATATTGTGAATAAAAACAAGAATGAAAGTTGTTTATGAAGCAGAAGGTTTCAAGAACATGTGTCGTGTAGTTTTGTGTTAATCCGTCTTATTTCCACTGAGAACATACAAGCCGATTACGTTTAAAAAACACCCTCCGCCACTACCGACTCGTGGTGGCTCGACGGAGTTTGCATTTCGCGACTCGGGTTGGTCTCTTCTAAACACTCGTCCGTCGAAGTTTCTCATTTGATCAAGTTGAAACTTTACTACTCATTAGAGGAAAGATTGCTCTTTCGTTCGGTGTATGTTTGAACTTCCGGTGAAAATCGAAAGACGAGTTATGGATGAAAGTTCGAACGTCATCGGACATTTTGTTAAAATTTGCTCACTCCCGCTTTTCCGATCAATTTCGTACAGACACCCTCGGATTCTACAATATTTCCCCCTTCCAACGCTATATTCGATGTTAATGTACGATGAATCTACTTTTTGTCTAGCACCCGGATTGTGCGCTTGAAAGGAGAAAACAGGCGGAAATTTTTCACCTGTTTGTGTGTACATCAGACCGCAATGGCGTTGTGTAGACGCGTGCTCGATTACCACATTCAGCGTGCGTTAATTGTTGAAGCACCAGACAATTTGGGACAAAAATATCATCATTTTAAGGAGTACTTGTTTGAAAATTTTCTGCATTTGTCAGGTTTTGAATCAATGTGCTGTAAAAATATTAAAAAGAATTAGATTTTTTTTAACAACGTGTGTTTGGTGCGTGAGTTTGGTCGTGCGCCATACACTTTTCTCTTTAAAATTGTCATGTATCACAGTACGCTAGGTCATGGAAAATGTTGTTGAAGGTCATGGAAAGTCATGGAAAAGTCATGGAATTTTGTATCTAAAAACCTGTACGAACCCTGTGTACATTTTACTTGCATTATTCACGCTTTAGATATTCATAAATAAATGTGTGTTAATTACACAGAGCTAATACTTGATTTGTGCCATTTTGTGTTCAGTTTTGAACATTTCATGTGCAGATTGCGTCTCTGTTTTATAGTTTCTGAGCTATATCAATTAGAAGCGAGGAGGGGTGTTTTTGAAAAAACAAGTATGTTATAGCACCACTGGCTGACTGACAAAGCTTTTTTTATCACACCACAGTAAGGGTTAACAAAGACACCAAATATCATAAAGATATGGTCATTAGTGGTAGAGATCTTGAAGTACTAAAAGTAAAAAACGGAGACAATGGCTGTTAAAAGGTCATGACAAGATGTCATATGGAGTAAGGACTATTTAGAAGTCACTAGCTCTGTCACAAACAAAAACACACCTCTGTTCAGTGACTGAATAAACACATTTGTACGTGACTGGGCATAATTACTTTGTGGAAGTGGAGATGAGTGATCAGAGATGGGGAAAGCTGCCAAATGTGGAATTGCATCAGATAAAGTATTTATGGTCAAAAGTTGACCAGAACACACCCTTAAAAATTGGCACATGATCTCTTGCAGTACCAGGTTCTCCAAGGCCACAAGGTGGTTTTCCTGGACAGGCCAATGGACAAAGGATGCCAGTAAGTTCTGTTGGCTTCTCTCTTGTGCATCTCGGATAATGTTCAAGAGGCATTTCTTCTTGTGATGCACCAGCTGTAGGAAGTTGCTCTTCATAGAAAGTTATGATCACATATGTTTTATGTGGACCAGAGGGTATCACCATAAACTAGTTTGTCTTTTGTTACAAATGAAAAAGAATTAAATGCAATTCCACTTTGAAAATGGCCATCTGAAAACTGTTAGCCACAGATGGTTTTCAGACTGTTTAGAGGAAGCCGAATGGTCAACTAGGTTGACCTTTTTTGGCTAGTTCAAACCTGTGAAGTACCCAGGGTTGCATCCCTGAGCAAGATGCTGAACATATTGCTTTTATCCACCCAGGAGTAGAACTGGGTTCCTGAGAGGGCAGTGTTGGTACACTGTAGTGTGATCCACCCTTGCATGTGGCAACGAGCCAGCATGGAGCTGGAATCCTCCCCAGGGAGTAGAGTTGATGCTGATTCCTGCCTGTTCAGCTCAAATGTCTGTCACTGTGTTTGTTGTCAGGTGCCAGTGAAGGAGTAATGAAGTGGCCCAGTTAGGAGTTAATGTGTAAATCAGTTTGATACCCATATGTGGGTGATGAATTTCTGCATGAAAACACACCTTTATCGTTTGATGATAAAGAAGCAGGGTATGAATTCCAGCATGTGAGTTATGGCTAGTTCTAATAAATTGCCCATTCCTGGGTAGGATGTTTCAGCTTTTGGAGACTCCAGCCAGGCAGCACCACAGATTGTCATTGACCCTCCCAACCAGGCTCTTGGTGCAAGTCTGGAGTCCAAGCTGAAAGAACTCAATCTAGGTGCAGCTGGTAATTTCTCCTGCTTTTTCTCTCAACCTTTCTGCCTTGCTGCCCCAGCCTTAGTATCCTGTCTTTTTAATCTATTAGCCCAACACTCATTGTGTTCACACATATGTGCATGTGTTTGTATGAGAGTAAGAATACCTTCCAGCTCTGCTCGCTCTCTCTCTCTCTCTCTCTCTCTCTCTCTCTCTCTCTCTCTCTCTCTCTCTCTCTCTCTCTCTCTCTCTCTCTCTCTCTCTCTCTCTCTCTCTCTCTCTCTCTCTCTCTCTCTCTCTCTCTCTCTCTCTCTCTCGTCACCCAGTGAGTTCGGGGTAAGAAATGACCCATCATGTCTCCCTACTTGATTCGTAAGAGACGAATAACTAGGGACACCATGACTTGATTATTGTTTTCTCCAAACTGTTCTAAATATTTTCATGCTTAATGGCTTTACATAGCCTACAAAGGCTGATAGGCCGTAAAACACCAACCAACCAACTCTCTCTCTCTGTCTCTCTCTTTCTGTCTCTCTTTCTGTCTCTCTCTGTCTCTCTCTTTCTGTCTCTCTCTTTCTGTCTCTCTGTGTCTCTCTCTCTCTCTCTCTCTCTCTCTGTCTCTCTGTGTCTCTCTCTCTCTCTCTCTGTCTCTCTCTCTCTGTCTCTCTCTCTCTCTCTGTCTCTCTCTCTCTCTCTCTCTCTCTCTCTCTCTCTCTCTCTCTCTCTCTCTCTCTCTCTCTCTCTCTCTCTCTCTCTCTCTCTCTCTCTCTCTCTCTCTCTCTCTCTCTCTCTCTCTCTCTCTCTCTCTCTCTCTCTCTCTCTCTCTCTCTCTCTCTCTCTCTCTCTCTCTCTCTCTCTCTCTCTCCCCTCCCCCCCCCCCACACTTTTGAGCCTTTGTGTTTTTATTTATATGCAGGTTCACAACCTATAGCCGATAAGTTTGCAAGGCAAAGACTTTTCTTTTTCTTGTTTGGTTTACTTTTTTTTAACACTTTACTGATAAACGTGTGAAAGTCACTTGGATGTTTTAAATATTCCGTTAGCAATGACATTGTTGACATTAGGTTTTTCTGTTTTGCCAAGAATATGCCATTTAGGTGCAAGTATTCGCTCACCCTGTCCAGTAGTTACAGTCGATGAAGCCACTTCTCTAATATCTTGGTTGAAGTTTTTTAAAGTAGAACTGCAGTTGTACACATCTTCATGTAGCTTAGTTTTTTTCATATAGCTTGACTTGCTTTATGCAGGAGATGGGAACGAGAAGATGTCCGTGGGAGCTGGTGCAGGTCGACATGGTCAGGACGCCTCATGGCCTCCCAAAACGGTCTGTCCTTGGAAAGAGACTGGGTTGTCGTGACAGACTGATTGGGCAAAAATATATGTGTATTTATAGTTGTTGTTACAGTAACTCAACAACATTTTTATTTCTGCTAAGCCTGTGCTTTTTTATGCAAAAGAAAAAAAAAAGAGAGATAAATTTACTGTAAAATACAAACGGCAAGCTGTCCCATCTTCCCTGCCCTAGGAGCACTCAGGGAATGCACTATTTAAGTTTTAATGAAGCGTTTTCAGGGAAAGAAAGTTTGGATCATGTTCAATGCCTCTTCTGTAAAGGAGGGATGGGGGGGTTTCAGGTAGACCTACCTTAACAACTTTTTTCTTGTTTTTTCTTACTAAAGAAGAAATTAAATTAAAGGTGAAAGTTTAACCCTCTTAGCCCCAGACAATAAAATTTGTTACACCCACCATGTGCCCAGATTGTTAAAATTCAGCAAGCTGTGGGTGACTGGTTAACATTTGTTTCCACTTCTGGAAGGGTCTGGCTGTGAGAAAGTTTATATAAGCTCCACAGAGGAATGACCACTGCAGATTGTATTACATTTCCTGGCTTCCAAAACCTTGGGAATGGCCAGCAAGGAGTGTTGTTTACTCTTGTTTGCTTCACTGAAGACAAAAGTTGCAGAATGGGTGCATTCAGTGGAGAGTCGTCTGAATTTGAGGCTTGGAATAAAGATGAATGATACCAAATTATGTCTGAAATGGACATACTGGAGGAGGAAATGGAGAAAGAGTTGGATGTAGACATCTCTGAGGATTCAGAGGATAAAGAAGAGGAAAGGCATGAGATCCGGAGGATGACATCCCACTTGCCAACCTTCAGACAAAATGGCGGACAGCCACCACCCAGCCCGTCAGTGTTTGCCCATTTGAAATGGATGTAAGACCATGACACATTCTTGCAATTTAACTCATTGAAGACACAGTATTTCTAGTGCGTCTGACCCTTGAAATCGCAGCAAATTTGGGTATATTTTGAAAAATCGTAGTAAAACAAATAATACAGCTGTAAAGATTTATTTCTTGCCAATATAGTCTTATACTGCACTATGTCTGAGGATGGTGTGTACATCCATACCAGAAGTGATGGAGGTCTCTTCAACCTAGCCCGCCTCCGTGCAAAGACCAAAGTGCAAAGGGTCCTGATCAGAGAGCTGTTGTTTGCTGATGATGCTGCCCTGACTGCGCACACAGAGGAGGCGCTGCAGCGTCTCATCAACTGCTTTGCCCAGGCATGCAAAGAATTCGCTCTGACCATCAGCATCAAGAAGACTGAAGTCATGGGTCAGGATGTCAGTACCGCTCCCAGCATCTCCATCGGCGATCACACCCTTATGGTGGTGGAGGAGTTTACATACCTGGGCTCCACCATCTCAAGCAACTTGTCTCTGGACGCCGAACTAAGCAAGCGCATTGGCAAAGCCGCAACATCACTGGCCCGCCTCGGAAAGCGTGTCTGGGACAACTCCATGCTGACGACAAACACCAAGATGAAAGTCTACCAGGCCTGTGTTCTCAGCACGCTCCTTTACGGAAGCGAAGCGTGGACCCTGTATTCCCGCCAAGAACGCCGGCTCAACACCTTTCACATGCGTTGCCTCAGAAGGATCCTGGGCATCAGCTGGCATGACCGCATCCCCAACAAGGACGTACTGGCGCAAGCAGGTATTCCCAGCATGTTCGCCATGCTCAGCCAGAGACGACTTAGATGGCTGGGTCACGTCAGCAGGATGGATGACGGCCGAATACCCAAAGATGTGCTGTACTGCGAGCTCGCCACGGGATCCAGACCTGCAGGAAGACCTCTCCTCCGCTACAAGGACGTTTGTAAACGTGATATGACGGCGGGAGGCATCAACCCAGCAGACTGGGAAACGGTGGCCGCTGACCGCAACAGCTGGAGACACGCCGTCAAGACTGGCATCCAGGCCAGCGAGAGGAGGAGACGGGAGCAGTGGGAGGAGAGGAGAGAACGCAGACGACAGAGGATAGCGTCGGCATCCACAGAGCCACGCCAAGACTTCACTTGCGACAAGTGCAACAGAGCATGCGGCTCAAGGATCGGGCTCTACAGCCACAGAGTACGCTGCCTCTCAACCCCGGACTGACCAAACCTGGCGCACACCCCCATAGTCTCACGAGACTGACGGATGCCAACAACAAGCACTATGTAAAGCAAAAAAAACTCTGTGGTATGGTAATAATTGCAACCACAATAATGGAAGAAAACGGGTTTTTCACCCACAGCTCTTTCTTGGATTGCCCACTTTTTTATATCTTGAATGACAGCTGTAAAAAAAAAGTGAATGTCAAGGAAGGACACAAGAACACACTGGTGAATTTTTGTTAGGATTTTATTTACAGAACTTGAGCTACAGTAAGTTTTAGGCATGCAAGGATTACGGAAAATTGTAGTTATCAATGTTCATGCAAAAAGGGTTGAAAGATCCATCAAAATATACACAGAAAGCAAGCATACTGACACAGTCCTCTTGGGTGTGGTACTGTTTGAAGCATAGAATGGGTGGAGACAGAGTGGCTTTCCACACTCACTACACTGGAGCTGAGTTAGTTATCAATGATCATGCAAAAAAGGTTCCATCAAAATATACACAGAAAGCAAGCTTAGCTGACATAGTCCTCTTGGGTGTGGTACTGCTTGAAGCATGGGTGGAGACAGAGTGGCTTTCCACATTCAGCACACTGGAGCTGAGTCAGCTTCCTCCTGTTCTTCTTTTCCTGCCTGCTGGCCCCACTCCTGGCCAGTTTTGCATAGCAAACTATACATGCTTTCTGCACCCTGTCCTTTCCTGGGGGTGTTGGGAGGGGCTCAAGGAAGTGTCTACCAGCCTGTTCACAGTGGCACTGGGACTGGGTGTGGGACTGGGAGAAGCACTGGTGCTGGGACTGGGAGAGGCACTGGTGCTGGGACCCAGATTAGAGCTGGCAGAGGCAGAAGCAGTGGCACCCACAGGAGCAGCAACTGGAGTGGGATACACAGCCAGGGAATTGCACACTGACAGTGCAAAAGTTTCCAGGTCCATTGTCTTCCTCCCCTTGGACTTCTTGTCCACATTGTGCAGGCAGTGGGCCTGGATCATCACCAGTGTGATGAGGTGGAAAGCCAACTTTTTCCACCACTTTACAGTCTTTCTATGAAGAGGCAGATAGGCAATCATCTGGTCACTTTTGTCCACACCTGCCATGTTCTTCACATAGTCCAGGACAGCAGTGGGTTTTTCTCTTCTTTCCACTCGAGATGTTGCCATCCTCATCTCAGGCAGATGCTTTGTCATGAGCATGTGGACTTCGCGCTTGTCCTTCCAGCTAAGAGCCAAAACCTGATTTTGGCTCCTGTAGTCCATGTCACCGCAACACACGGGCTGACTTGTGAAGTCTTTAGGCATCCCCACTCGGTTTGCACGGACTGTGCCCACCACTCCTGTGTCCTCAGCTGCCATACTGAAGGCCAGGGCAGGGCTGCAGTAGTAATTGTCTACAAACAGCATATGCCCCTTGCTCTTCAGTGGTGCCATCAGCCGATGACACACATCATATGGGGTGTTGCTGAGGTTTGGCATGTGGCAGAAGACCTCAAAGTCCCACACATAGCCAGTGACACTCTCACAGACCTCGTAGAGTTTCATTCCCCACTTGGTAGGCTTATCCTTCATGTAGACCCTGAAGGGAACTCTTCCTCTCCAGGGGCAGAGGGCCTCATCTATACAGATGTTCTGACCAGGCTGGTACAGGCTTTGAAGGTCTGAAAACATAAATGAGAGTAATATTAGTCTCTGAAATACAATCTAAAAAAACTAATGGGTGATCATGATGAAAATATTTGTACAACATGTAAATAGATCAATTGCTTGCTAACGTAACTGGCAATAGCGAGAATCATCTGCTTTTATTGTAAGTTTATATCATAAAAATATGTGTAAGTCAGTAAGTAGACAAGAAACTATTTCTAAAATTGAATACAAGAATGAAAATGTCTTCATGCTACTCACCTGTCTCAGATGATCCACAAGTGGTCTCACTTTGTGCAGAGGATCATGGGCTGGCTGTCGTATTGGCACGTAGTACCGGTTGTCGTGCAGGTGGAAAAAAACGAGTACAGCTCGAAAGCGTTCACGCTTCATGAGTTGAGCAATAGAGGAATCTAATGCTGGATCAGTGGACCAATAATCAGTGATGCGGGGTTTGTGCACTATCCCCATGTGTATGAGGATCACGAGCATTCTCGTGATCTCTTCATCTGACATGCGAACCCATGTCACATACATTGATCTTGGAGACAGGACTCGCCCACTGGCTTGTTGGTTTGAATGACTGAGGTGGCACCTATTGGTTTCCACTCTCATAGCCTTTTTGTGATTAAAAAGCCTGTAGAAATCTACAGGCTTCGCATTATCTGGCATCCTGACTTGCAAGCCAGCTGTACTGTCGTCGAAAGTAGTTACGATTGGAAAATTGTGCAGGTTCCGTCACCATGTAAACATGTAGTTTTCGTCATCGCTATCCACTTCTGGAAGATGTGGATCAGCTCGAGGCACACCAGATGTGGAGGGAGAAGGTTGTATTCCTATCTCACTAGGGATAGGACCTGCTACAGCCTCAGTCATGCCCGAAATACCAGCACCGCTGCTGGTCGACGCGAACGCAGACAATGTGGCTGACCCAGATTCGCCATCACCATCACTGTCAGTTTCCTCATCATGAGCAAGAGGAAAAGCTCCATCATCATCATCATCATCATCATCACGATCAGAATCACTTAAATTACCTATGTCATGCAAAGCATCCTCCTCCACATCAGATCTTTCCTCTAAACCAATCTGTAATGCTTCCTCCAACTCACTTCGTTGCTCCCGCCCCGACGCCATACTCGCCTGTTATCTCGCTCCTCTTAGCACATGCCTAAACAGAACTATAATCTGGCCGGGTGAAGTCAGAGGGGTCACTAAATGATCACAAATAATAGCAAATAGTATGGTTTCAGACTACACAAACCCCGTTGGTGTGATTAGGGCCCCTTACAACAGAGAAAATTATGCTAATCGGCCTGCTGCTTTGCAATGGGCTTTTTTTTTTGCAACTCACTGTGTAAGCAAACAACAACAGGAATTCTCTGAAATCTAGAGACCCGTTCGAGTTTCCACATCTGGGGCTAAGAGGGTTGGTTAAGAGATGGGTAATAAAGATTTTAAAAATCAGATTTGGAAAATATATCATCTGAATGTCATTCATTGTGTTGTACAAACATGGCTTTATCAACAAAGCATTGATGGCGTCCTATAATGGGAATGTGCAACCAGCTACATGGATTAGAAGAGAATTGCTCAAGAGACTTTTCCCCTCCGAAAAGAGCATGTGGAGAATGGGACAGAGGGAGCCTTTAAGGTTATTGAGGTGATAAAGAAGAGGATGCAGAACAAGTTTTCTGTTTTTTATTCACTCAGCCAGGCCCATCATTGCCCCATCAAAAGCAGCTGTCTGGAGTGAAAATGTTAATCTCAAGTACTTATGTGGCAAGTTATCTTGCCATTTTTGTGATATTTCTTGACATTTGTCATAATATTGGTACTCCATTTTGTCATATTCTGTGTGTGTCTTCTGTGATGATGTTTATCATGTAATAGAAGAAAAAAAGGAGGGGGGATGTATTTTAGAATAACTTTTTATTTCAAACATATATTTCCGAATACATACATAAATCAAGATATTACTTAAAGACATTACACTATGTAGGTGATAATAGTTATTTTTTTAATAAAGAAGCCTTTATTACATAATAGAGTAGTATATTCTGGAATTAATTAACAAATTTCAACAATATTAATGCACAACTGGCTGAGATATGAAAATAGTATAAATGCCCCATGTGTCATTTTGAGAAAAGGGAGATAAAAGCAAATGAAAGTTGAGTGAGTCAGGTGACTAGTTTTGGGTGCTGTCTTCATGATAGAAGCCGGCTTCTCATGGCTAATGCCTATGCAAATTACAAAAGACAATGCTTATACATGAAGAGAACACAGTTTGTTATGGTTTGTGGAAGATAAAAGAGGTGCAAATTTCAGCCTGTGCAATAGATTTTTCTTCATTAACATAGTTGCGTTACTAAATTGTCTTTGAGGAATAAAGAATTCAGCTAAACAGAGAGCACAGAGGCAATTCTCGAAGGTAAGTGAACACAACTAAGTTTTAACCTGAAAATCAATGAGTTGGTTATTTTTGCCTCTGAATTCACTAGTCAAGAACTTTAAAAGAAGAAAAAGCACATTAACCTTTCACAGAAAGGGTGCCTTGCTGAATTTTACTATTTTTTGTCAAGTTATGAAGTTACTGATTTTCAGTTGTATCTCTGCGCTTATTTGCAGTGTGTAGATCATATGATGTAGTTGAACATAATAGTTGATGACGCATAAGTCCATATGATGCTACCCATTTGCATTAATTTCTGTCTTGTAAGGGGAAAATCAAATTCAGAGGATTAGACTTCACTTTATAGTTCCAGTGCTTTTTTTAAATATGATTTTTCTAAACATTTTTTCTTGCAATTCCAGGGATAAAATGCACTGAAAATACTTCGTCTGGAATGAGTTCAGTGCTTGAAATGCATTGTGAGATTTTAGTACAGTGCATGAAAAGGGAATGGAAATGCATGTTCAGGGGTATTGGGATCTGAACAGATTTTCTCAATGTCTAGTTGGGCATTTGCAGGGACAGGATGCTCCCAAGGTGAACCTGCCTACCATCACTCCCGAAGTCATGCGCATTGCAAGTGAACGTCATGAGAAAGGACTTATGACCTCCCAGATTTACCAGCTCCTCTCCCAGGTAACTAGACAGTCAGCAGCAGCATCTGCAGCATTTCTACCACCACCACCATCAGCTGTGGCATCACTTCCACCACAGCAGATATATACCACGAGAAAGATGGGAAAAGGGAAAACCCTGTGAGCTAATTACATTTAATGAAACAATGAAAAAGCACCAAATAAATCAAAGTCGTATATTTTGATTTATTTGGGTATTTTAATATTATTTCATTGAATTTTATTAGCTCACATGGTCTTCCCTTCTTTCATGAGGTGTATATCTGCAATACAACCCTGAGCAGCAACCACACGTGTGTGGAAAATGTATGCCTCATCTATAGCAACATCAGCTTCTCCATCATCACCATTACTACCATTAGCCACAGCAGCAGTTCATCCTATGCTGTACCAACATCCCTATCATCAGCAAAAGCAGCAGCTGCAGCAGCCCGTGACATTTACTGGCAGCAACATTCCAGCAGCAGCAGCCCCATCATCAATAGCAGCAAAGGTATCTCCACCATCATCACCATTACCACCATCATCATCAACAGCAATTTATCCCATGCTGGAGGAACACCCCTGTCATCAGCAAAAGCAGCTGCTGCAGCATCTCCATTGTGGGTTCGGGGGAAGAATTGACACACCGCGTCTCCCTAGGCGATTCGTAAGAGGTGATATAACTAGGGACACCGTGACTTGGTTTGCGTTTATTCTAAACTGTTCTAGTGATTTTCGTGCTCAATGGCCTTACATAGCCTACACAGGCTGATAGACCGTAAAACTCCATCCGTCTCTCAACACAACAAAACACAATGATAGCATAGTAGTATTGGTTTCTACTTGAGTGACCTTCCCAATTTTGTCAGGAATTTGCTGATATGTGGACCTGGGCAGTTTTTGAATTGTTTCCACTGGATCTGATTTGTCAATTTTCAAGTGGTTGCCTCATGGAAACGTAGTATTTGATGTTTGTTTTGTGAAAGTGTGGAGCTGCAAGCTAATGTTGCTGTTTCCAGGGTGAGGTGCGTCTGCCAGTCATCCTGGAGGATGACACCAACCGTGAGCTTCCCTCCTACATCGACCTCTATCGCCCCATCAGGCAGACGGTGTACTCTGTCCTCTTCAATCTCAACAAGCTCAAGATCATCTTCGAGAACCAGAACAAAGACAAAGGTCAGTGCCCTCTTCAGATGGACTCTTCCAACATGTACAGATTTGTAAGAATTGCTTGTAAAATAACGCTGTGGAATTTGGTGTTACCACAGTATATGCAAGATGAATTACTTCACTACAGACCTCATGTGGGTTTGGGGTAAGAGTCGTGGATCCACCAAGACTAGAAAATTTGTAAAGGGGGAATAACTAGGAAAATCATGACCTGGTCTTGATCTTATCAGCTCTTGGTGATTGTGATCAATGGCCCTTCATAGCCCACAAATGTTAATAGGCAGTTAAACTCCGTTCCTTCTCATTCTCCACTACATTGGGAGTTGTCAACCTTTGGAAGCATCCTGTTTGTGGAATGATCATGTGGCAGGGTCATCTATCTAAACCAAGCACTTCTAGCAATTCAGTTTCTCTTTTCTAGCAAGAAACTGCTTACTTCATTATTGCCCTCTTGCCTCAGTTTAGAAACTCTCTTCTTTGTGAATCTGTGTAAGTGCACCTGTGGATGGTCTTGTTACCTGCCACCAATGAAATCTCCACTGCTGTCCCTTTCTTCCCTTCTCCAGGTATGAGACTTGGTAGCAGGAATGAGATATTGCTCTCAGCCACCCTAAGGGTGTTGGGAAAACCTTCTGTCTGTTACGATTTTTTGTTGGATTGCTCTCATATGCTGCTCAGTTATCATTGATTTGTTTTTACAATGGCATCATAGAAGCCTCTGAGTAAAGAGTATCAGCACGGCTGTATGCATCATGACTTCCTCCGTTGCTGAAGTGCGGCAGAAAGTCATCCTTTGTGCTAAGCATTTGGCCCTGATGTCTTCACCAATCATACCATGTGAGATCAGCTCAAGAAGTTCAAGCAAGGCAACACTAACATCAAGGACAAGCCATGCTCGGGTTGACCAACAGCTGTCGATGATGACCTCCTATTCAAGCTGGTGGAGATGGACCCACACCAAACAACATGTGAATTGGCGGACAAACTCTGCTGTCAACACTTAAGTCACTTAACATCTTCACGCACTTGGCAGGTGGTCAAGCAGGATTTTAGGGTGCCACACATTCTGGGTACATGGGACCGCAAAAAGTGCATCGAAGCCTGCACAGCTCTGCTCTCGTACCAACACACAGTGGTCTGGCTTCTCATGATCATCACAGGAGATGAAAAATTGATCATGTCAATGTTGCGCGCTGACATTCATGGATGGGCAAAGGTCAGCGGGCGTTACCACAGGCAAAAGGCAAGTTGCACAAAGGCAAGGTCGCCATTGTCTGGTGGGACACGCACGACCTGGTGTTATTCAAGCTGCTTTCACCAAATTCCAACATCATAGCTGCCTTGTACTGTGAGGAGCTGCAGCAACTCTGCACCCAACTCCTTTGTCTGCATCTGCAGCATAGTCCGATTTGTTACCTGCTCAACAACCGGTCTGGGCTTCCATCATCGCTGGCTGATGCTTAGTTGTCAGCAGCGCGTTGCCTCGCGTCCTTCCACTTCGGTGTGCTGATCCTGTTACTGCCTCTTCAAGTCCATTTCCCCTAATCAGCTTATTTGCAAGGTCCACATGCAGACCAACACAGTTGGAATGGACAGTCCCCACACGAGCTGTGTTCTTTTGGGAGAGGATGTGGGCAAGAGGTGGTGAGCAGTAATAGTTGTCCATGTAGACAGCACAGCCCATTCCAAGTAGTGGCTCAAGAAGGGGGAAGGCACACATCAGTTGGCTTGTTGCTGACTGGGGGCATCCTGCACATCACCTCTAACTTCCACACACAGCCACTCTGACTTCCACACACAGCCACTCTGACTTCCACACACAGCCACTCTGACTTCCACACACAGCCACTCTGACTTCCACACACAGCCACTCTGACTTCCACACACAGCCACTCTGACTTCACACACAGCCACTCTGACTTCCACACACAGCCACTCTGACTTCCACACAGCCACTCTGGCTTCCACACACAGCCACTCTGACTTCCACACACAGCCACTCTGACTTCACACACAGCCACTCTGACTTCCACACACAGCCACTCTGACTTCCACACACAGCCACTCTGACTTCCACACACAGCCACTCTGACTTCCACACACAGCCACTCTGACTTCCACACACAGCCACTCTGACTTCCACACACAGCCACTCTGACTTCCACACACAGCCACTCTGACTTCACACACAGCCACTCTGACTTCCACACAGCCACTCTGGCTTCCACACACAGCCACTCTGACTTCCACACACAGCCACTCTGACTTCACACACAGCCACTCTGACTTCCACACACAGCCACTCTGACTTCCACACACAGCCACTCTGACTTCCACACACAGCCACTCTGACTTCCACACACAGCCACTCTGACTTCCACACACAGCCACTCTGACTTCCACACACAGCCACTCTGGCTTCCACACACAGCCACTCTGACTTCCACACACAGCCACTCTGACTTCCACACAGCCACTCTGATTTCCACACAGCCACTCTGTCTTCCACACACAGCCACTCTGACTTCCACACAACACACAGCCACTCTGACTTCCACACACAGCCACTCTGACTTCCACACACAGCCACTCAGACTACCACACACAGCCACTCTGACTTCCACACACAGCCACTCTGACTTCCACACACAGCCACTCTGGCTTCCACACACAGCCACTCAGACTTCCACACACAGCTACTCTGACTTCCACACTCAGCCACTCTGACTTCCACACACAGCCACTCAGACTTCCACACACAGCCACTCTGGCATCCACACACAGCCACTCAGACTTCCACACACGGCCACTCTGACTTCCACACTCAGCCACTCTGACTTCCACACACAGCCACTCTGACTTCCACACACAGCCACTCAGACTTCCACACACAGCCACTCAGACTTCCACACACAGCCACTCAGACTTCCACACACAGCCACTCTGACTTCCACACACAGCCACTCTGACTTCCACACACAGCCACTCTGGCTTCCACACACAGCCACTCTGACTTCCACACACAGCCACTCTGACTTCCACACACAGCCACTCTGGCTTCCACACACAGCCACTCTGACTTCCACACACAGCCACTCTGACTTCCACACACAGCCACTCTGGCTTCCACACACAGCCACTCTGACTTCCACACACAGCCACTCAGACTTCCACACACAGCCACTCTGACTTCCACACACAGCCACTCTGACTTCCACACACAGCCACTCTGACTTCCACACACAGCCACTCTGGCTTCCACACACAGCCACTCTGACTTCCACACACAGCCACTCTGACTTCCACACACAGCCACTCTGACTTCCACACACAGCCACTCTGGCTTCCACACACAGCCACTCTGACTTCCACACACAGCCACTCTGACTTCCACACACAGCCACTCTGGCTTCCACACACAGCCACTCAGACTTCCACACACAGCCACTCAGACTTCCACACACAGGCACTCTGACTTCCACACACAGCCACTCAGACTTCCACACACAGCCACTCTGGCTTCCACACACAGCCACTCTGACTTCCACACACAGCCACTCTGACTTCCACACAGCCACTCTGACTTCCACACACAGCCACTCTGACTTCCACACAGCCACTCTGGCTTCCACACACAGCCACTCTGACTTCCACACACAGCCACTCTGACTTCCACACACAGCCACTCTGACTTCCACACACAGCCACTCTGACTTCCACACACAGCCACTCTGACTTCCACACACAGCCACTCTGACTTCCACACACAGCCACTCTGACTTCCACACACAGCCACTCTGACTTCACACACAGCCACTCTGGCTTCCACACAGCCACTCTGACTTCCACACACAGCCACTCTGACTTCCACACACAGCCACTCTGACTTCCACACACAGCCACTCTGACTTCCACACACAGCCACTCTGACTTCCACACACAGCCACTCTGACTTCCACAAACAGCCACTCTGACTTCCACACACAGCCACTCTGACTTCCACACACAGCCACTCTGACTTCCACACACAGCCACTCTGACTTCCACACACAGCCACTCTGACTTCCACACAGCCACTCTGATTTCCACACAGCCACTCTGACTTCCATACACAGCCACTCTGACTTCCACACAACACACAGCCACTCTGACTTCCACACACAGCCACTCTGACTTCCACACACAGCCACTCAGACTACCACACACAGCCACTCTGACTTCCACACACAGCCACTCTGACTTCCACACACAGCCACTCTGGCTTCCACACACAGCCACTCAGACTTCCACACACAGCTACTCTGACTTCCACACTCAGCCACTCTGACTTCCACACACAGCCACTCAGACTTCCACACACAGCCACTCTGGCATCCACACACAGCCACTCAGACTTCCACACACGGCCACTCTGACTTCCACACTCAGCCACTCTGACTTCCACACACAGCCACTCTGACTTCCACACACAGCCACTCAGACTTCCACACACAGCCACTCTGACTTCCACACACAGCCACTCAGACTTCCACACACAGCCACTCTGACTTCCACACACAGCCACTCTGACTTCCACACACAGCCACTCTGACTTCCACACACAGCCACTCTGGCTTCCACACACAGCCACTCTGACTTCCACACACAGCCACTCTGACTTCCACACACAGCCACTCTGGCTTCCACACACAGCCACTCTGGCTTCCACACACAGCCACTCTGACTTCCACACACAGCCACTCTGGCTTCCACACACAGCCACTCTGGCTTCCACACACAGCCACTCAGACTTCCACACACAGCCACTCTGACTTCCACACACAGCCACTCTGACTTCCACACACAGCCACTCTGACTTCCACACACAGCCACTCTGGCTTCCACACACAGCCACTCAGACTTCCACACACAGCCACTCTGACTTCCACACACAGCCACTCTGACTTCCACACACAGCCACTCTGGCTTCCACACACAGCCACTCTGACTTCCACACACAGCCACTCTGACTTCCACACACAGCCACTCTGGCTTCCACACACAGCCACTCAGACTTCCACACACAGCCACTCAGACTTCCACACACAGGCACTCTGACTTCCACACACAGCCACTCTGACTTCCACACACAGCCACTCTGACTTCCACACACAGCCACTCTGACTTCCACACACAGCCACTCTGACTTCCACACACAGCCACTCTGACTTCCACACACAGCCACTCTGGCTTCCACACACAGCCACTCTGACTTCCACACACAGCCACTCTGACTTCACACACAGCCACTCTGACTTCACACACAGCCACTCTGACTTCCACACACAGCCACTCTGACTTCCACACACAGCCACTCTGACTTCCACACACAGCCACTCTGACTTCCACACACAGCCACTCTGACTTCCACACACAGCCACTCTGACTTCCACACACAGCCACTCTGACTTCCACACACAGCCACTCTGACTTCCACACACAGCCACTCTGACTTCCACACAGCCACTCTGTCTTCCACACACAGCCACTCTGTCTTCCACACACAGCCACTCTGACTTCCACACAACACACAGCCACTCTGACTTCCACACACAGCCACTCTGACTTCCACACACAGCCACTCAGACTACCACACACAGCCACTCTGACTTCCACACACAGCCACTCTGACTTCCACACACAGCCACTCTGGCTTCCACACACAGCCACTCAGACTTCCACACACAGCTACTCTGACTTCCACACTCAGCCACTCTGACTTCCACACACAGCCACTCAGGCATCCACACACAGCCACTCTGGCATCCACACACAGCCACTCAGACTTCCACACACGGCCACTCTGACTTCCACACTCAGCCACTCTGACTTCCACACACAGCCACTCTGACTTCCACACACAGCCACTCAGACTTCCACACACAGCCACTCAGACTTCCACACACAGCCACTCAGACTTCCACACACAGCCACTCTGACTTCCACACACAGCCACTCTGACTTCCACACACAGCCACTCTGACTTCCACACACAGCCACTCTGGCTTCCACACACAGCCACTCTGACTTCCACACACAGCCACTCTGACTTCCACACACAGCCACTCTGGCTTCCACACACAGCCACTCTGACTTCCACACACAGCCACTCTGACTTCCACACACAGCCACTCTGGCTTCCACACACAGCCACTCTGACTTCCACACACAGCCACTCAGACTTCCACACACAGCCACTCTGACTTCCACACACAGCCACTCTGACTTCCACACACAGCCACTCTGACTTCCACACACAGCCACTCTGGCTTCCACACACAGCCACTCTGACTTCCACACACAGCCACTCAGACTTCCACACACAGCCACTCTGACTTCCACACACAGCCACTCTGGCTTCCACACACAGCCACTCTGGCTTCCACACACAGCCACTCTGACTTCCACACACAGCCACTCTGACTTCCACACACAGCCACTCTGGCTTCCACACACAGCCACTCAGACTTCCACACACAGCCACTCAGACTTCCACACACAGGCACTCTGACTTCCACACACAGCCACTCAGACTTCCACACACAGCCACTCTGACTTCCACACACAGCCACTCTGACTTCCACACACAGCCACTCTGACTTCCACACAGCCACTCTGACTTCCACACACAGCCACTCTGACTTCCACACACAGCCACTCTGGCTTCCACACACAGCCACTCTGACTTCCACACACAGCCACTCTGACTTCCACACACAGCCACTCTGACTTCCACACACAGCCACTCTGACTTCCACACACAGCCACTCTGACTTCCACACACAGCCACTCTGACTTCCACACACAGCCACTCTGACTTCCACACACAGCCACTCTGACTTCACACACAGCCACTCTGGCTTCCACACAGCCACTCTGGCTTCCACACACAGCCACTCTGACTTCCACACACAGCCACTCTGACTTCCACACACAGCCACTCTGACTTCCACACACAGCCACTCTGACTTCCACACACAGCCACTCTGACTTCCACACACAGCCACTCTGACTTCCACACACAGCCACTCTGACTTCCACACACAGCCACTCTGACTTCCACACACAGCCACTCTGACTTCCACACACAGCCACTCTGACTTCCACACACAGCCACTCTGACTTCCACACAGCCACTCTGATTTCCACACAGCCACTCTGACTTCCACACACAGCCACTCTGACTTCCACACAACACACAGCCACTCTGACTTCCACACACAGCCACTCTGACTTCCACACACAGCCACTCAGACTACCACACACAGCCACTCTGACTTCCACACACAGCCACTCTGACTTCCACACACAGCCACTCTGGCTTCCACACACAGCCACTCAGACTTCCACACACAGCTACTCTGACTTCCACACTCAGCCACTCTGACTTCCACACACAGCCACTCAGACTTCCACACACAGCCACTCTGGCATCCACACACAGCCACTCAGACTTCCACACACGGCCACTCTGACTTCCACACTCAGCCACTCTGACTTCCACACACAGCCACTCTGACTTCCACACACAGCCACTCAGACTTCCACACACAGCCACTCAGACTTCCACACACAGCCACTCAGACTTCCACACACAGCCACTCTGACTTCCACACACAGCCACTCTGACTTCCACACACAGCCACTCTGACTTCCACACACAGCCACTCTGGCTTCCACACACAGCCACTCTGACTTCCACACACAGCCACTCTGACTTCCACACACAGCCACTCTGGCTTCCACACACAGCCACTCTGGCTTCCACACACAGCCACTCTGACTTCCACACACAGCCACTCTGGCTTCCACACACAGCCACTCTGGCTTCCACACACAGCCACTCTGACTTCCACACACAGCCACTCTGACTTCCACACACAGCCACTCTGACTTCCACACACAGCCACTCTGACTTCCACACACAGCCACTCTGGCTTCCACACACAGCCACTCAGACTTCCACACACAGCCACTCTGACTTCCACACACAGCCACTCTGACTTCCACACACAGCCACTCTGGCTTCCACACACAGCCACTCTGACTTCCACACACAGCCACTCTGACTTCCACACACAGCCACTCTGGCTTCCACACACAGCCACTCAGACTTCCACACACAGCCACTCAGACTTCCACACACAGGCACTCTGACTTCCACACACAGCCACTCAGACTTCCACACACAGCCACTCTGGCTTCCACACACAGCCACTCTGACTTCCACACACAGCCACTCTGACTTCCACACACAGCCACTCTGACTTCCACACAGCCACTCTGACTTCCACACACAGCCACTCTGACTTCCACACAGCCACTCAGACTTCCACACACAGCCACTCAGACTTCCACACACAGCCACTCTGGCTTCCACACACAGCCACTCTGACTTCCACACACAGCCACTCAGACTTCCACACACAGCCACTCTGACTTCCACACACAGCCACTCGGACTTCCACACACAGCCACTCAGACGTCCACACACAGCCACTCTGACTTCCACACACAGCCACTCTGACTTCCACACACAGCCACTCTGACTTCCACACACAGCCACTCTGACTTCCACACACAGCCACTCTGACTTCCACACACAGCCACTCGGACTTCCACACACAGCCACTCAGACTTCCACACACAGCCACTCTGACTTCCACACACAGCCACTCTGACTTCCACACACAGCCACTCTGACTTCCACACACAGCCACTCTGACTTCCACACACAGCCACTCTGACTTCCACACACAGCCACTCAGACTTCCACACACAGCCACTCTGACTTCCACACACAGCCACTCTGACTTCCACACACAGCCACTCGGACTTCCACACACAGCCACTCGGACTTCCACACACAGCCACTCGGATTTCCACACACAGCCACTCGGATTTCCACACACAGCCACTTGGACTTCCACACAGCCACTCTGACTTCCACACACAGCCACTCTGACTTCCACACACAGCCACTCAGACTTCCACACACAGCCACTCAGACTTCCACACACAGCCACTCTGACTTCCACACACAGCCACTCAGACTTCCACACACAGCCACTCTGACTTCCACACACAGCCACTCAGACTTCCACACAGCCACTCAGACTTCCACACAACACACAGCCACTCTGACTTCCACACACAGCCACTCAGACTTCCACACACAGCCACTCAGACTTCCACACACAGCCACTCTGACTTCCACACACAGCCACTCTGGCTTCCACACTCTGACTTCCACACACAGCCACTCTGACTTCCACACACAGCCACTCTGACTTCCACACATAGCCACTCTGACTTCCACACACAGCCACTCTGACTTCCACACACAGCCACTCGGACTTCCACACACAGCCACTCTGACTTCCACACACAGCCACTCTGACTTCCACACACAGCCACTCTGACTTCCACACACAGCCACTCTGACTTCCACACACAGCCACTCAGACTTCCACACACAGTCACTCAGACTTCCACACACAGCCACTCTGGCTTCCACACTCTGACTTCCACACACAGCCACTCTGACTTCCACACACAGCCACTCTGACTTCCACACATAGCCACTCTGACTTCCACACACAGCCACTCTGACTTCCACACACAGCCACTCGGACTTCCACACACAGCCACTCTGACTTCCACACACAGCCACTCAGACTTCCACACACAGCCACTCTGACTTCCACACAGCCACTCTGGCATCCACACACAGCCACTCGGACTTCCACACGCACCCACTCAGACTTCCACACACAGCCACTCGGATTTCCACACACAGCCACTCTGACTTCCACACACAGCCACTCTGACTTCCACACACAGCCACTCAGACTTCCACACACAGCCACTCTGTCTTCCACACACAGCCACTCTGACTTCCACACACAGCCACTCGGACTTCCACACACAGCCACTCTGGCATCCACACACAGCCACTCTGACTTCCACACACAGCCACTCTGGCATCCACACACAGCCACTCTGACTTCCACACACAGCCACTCTGGCATCCACACACAGCCACTCTGACTTCCACACACAGCCACTCTGGCATCCACACACAACCACTCAGACTTCCACACACAGCCACTCTGGCTTCCACACACAGCCACTCTGTCTTCCACACACAGCCACTCTGACTTCCACACAGCCACTCTGACTTCCACACACAGCCACTCGGACTTCCACACACAGCCACTCGGACTTCCACACACAGCCACTCAGACTTCCACACACAGCCACTCGGACTTCCACACACAGCCACTCGGACTTCCACACACAGCCACTCGGACTTCCACACACAGCCACTCTGACTTCCACACACAGCCACTCTGACTTCCACACACAGCCACTCGGACTTCCACACACAGCCACTCTAACTTCCACACACAGCACCCGGACTTCCACACACAGCCACTCGGACTTCCACACACAGCCACTCGGACTTCCACACGTAGACATGAAAGGCACCTCTCCAGGGGCACAAAGGTTCATGATAGTTCATCAGTAGAGATTTTCTCTACTTCAATGCAGAGGGAGAAGAACTTATTGTGGAGATAATTCACCAACGGTCAGAGTTTGTGAAGGGGATCAGGGCCATTGCTGCTTCGTGGAATGATCAAATTGTTGTCATGGAAGAAAGCCAGAATGGATGTTAACTTTTCTCTTGTCATCGGTGACCTGGCAAACTGAAAGGCAACAGCTGAATCTTTGGACCAGTTGTCTGTATGAGTTTTTTACCATCCCATGGAGATGAGAAGTGCCAGGAAGTCATCCCTTCCTGCACAGAGTTTATATATACATGTAGATCTCTCTGACTCATGTGTGTTTCTCAGCTTATCAGAGATAGCCTTTGAGGCGTACCTGTGTGTTTCTTCATGAGCTTGATGACATCTAAATGGATGAAGAGTTCGGAGAAGTCAACACGTGAAGTGTCGGCTGGCATGTCCACCTGGAGTCCTGGTTGGGCAATGAAGATGCTTTCAAAAGCTGGTTTCGGAATTTTCTCACCCATACTGTGTCCTCCGCTTCATCATCAGACTCCTCTTCAGATTCGCTGTCAGTTTCCAAGTCTGTTTCCTTTGCATAGATGTTCTCACCAGAAGAAGCTGGGCTTGGTTGTGGTTGATCAGTGATTTCCTTGTCACTGGACTCACCGCTCTTGAGCATTTCCAAACTGTCACAGTCTGTCTTGATCAGATTCTTCAAAGTTTTCACCTCACTCACTTTGTTCAAACTCTTCCATCACACCATCTTTTCTATCTAATCCTTCTTCAACATCAAACTCCAAAACCTCATCAGATAACGATGGTGGGAGGTCATCTAGAATCACGTTTATGAACAAACGTGGGGTGTATGTTGTCGAGGCATTGTTCTGAAAACATCACACTACTGATTGCAATGGAAACTTAGTCTAGCTTAACCTAGTAATAGTAGCATATATTCCACCAAGAGCTGTCTCACTTGAATCATTCAAACAAACATTAATGTATATCAAACCTTTGCCACTTAACACCTGCTTAGCTCATTGTGAGGAAATACCTACCTGCCGCACACTTGTTACAGTTTTCATCGAGTTAAAGATGTACATCAAACTTGACCATCCTTTTTATTTTTGAAATGCATGTGATGCCCTTTATTGCATTGTGAAATTTTTTTAATTAAGGCCTAGAATTGGGAAAAGTTGCATCGTAATATGAAAGTTCCAGTATTTACACTCCTTGAAAGAGCTTTTTGCCACAGATAAGGCTGATTAATGTTGTGTTGATTGGTAATTAGATGTATATAATAACTTGTCAGCACTCTCTGGGTCAGAAACTATGTGATATGTGCATATCAAATTGTTTTATCTCTTCACAGGCGATCAGAACTCCAAGGCATTTGAGGTGACGGTCAAGGAGTGGGTGGTTCGCCGTGGCGTCAACCGCCCCACCTTCGAAGTGGTGCTGGCAAAGCCTGTGGACTGGAAGACGCCAAGCATTGAGCGCATGTGGCTGGGCCAGCAGGCTGATGACAAGAACCGTCGCCTTCGAGCATTCCTCACTTGCATGCAGAGTGACTCTCCGCTGATGCTGAACACGCAGTACGTGCCCCAGCAGCTCCTGCTCATGTGCTGCATCCTCAGGTGAGTCTTGCATGTGTCTGTGTGTGCATTTATGTATGCATGTATGGATCATGGGTGTTTCTATGCATTTGTATATGAGGATGACATGTATGTGTGCATATGTCATAGAGCATGTGTGGATAAGTACATGTATATGCAGGAGACCTGCCACCAGTACCGATATTTATCTGAATCATACTGATTTGTCATGAATATTTCTGAAAATATTTTATCATGATTTGAGTGTCAATTATTCAGATTTCCCCCCCCGATTTTGATGTAATATTTCATCCTATTTCAAATATGCATCCATTGATATTTGCTTGTCTGATCATTCATTGACACCAAAGATCGTGGAAACAAAGGTGAACCATGCAACTACATTTTGGGAGGAGTCCTGAGAGCTCAAGTCCAAAACCAAATCATGGAAAGCAGTTCATTTTCAAGGGATGGGCAGACATTGATGAACAATTATAGTATCCTACACTTGTCCAGTTCATGAAAGGTCCTCTGGCTTTTCTCCACAGTACTGGGGTTTCTCTCTTTCATAAGAACAAAACCGAAGGCAAGGTCTTCCAAGGGAAGGGCATTGCGGGCGACATTATCACTACTGAAATGAGCATGATGTCATGGAGTCTTGTGTGGCACCTCTGCAGCTTTCAAGGAGTTTGCAGCTGAAGGCCAAGTCAGCAGAGAAGTGAATTCCCTGGGTTGAAACTTGGTGCCAAACCTGTGTACAAAGGGAAAAAAGACTGCAAATATTAACTGTACATAGTGTTTGAACGTAAGTCTGGTAGGTTGAAATATAGTGAATCTCACACATGTACACGTAGGCACACATGCACACTCACACACAGTTTCTTATTGTGAATATTTTGATTTTGAGTATGGGAAAAGTGGCAGGTCTGGATGTATGTGCGTGTGTGCACGTTCATGTTCTTATGTATGCATGCTTGGATGTATGTTTGTGTTTGTTCATACAGTCTGAAGGCCACTAGATTGGCTCAACGGGCAGGAAGGCAGACCAGCACAGTGCTGTGGAGCGCGATCAGGACGAATGCAATCCCTGCTGAGGTATACAAAGCAGGAGGCTCTACCATGAATTAAAAAAACTGACTTAACTCCTCCAGTCCATGTGGAACAAGGGACAGGTCCCGCAACAGCTGAAAGATGCCAGCCTAGTCCACATCTACAAGAGGAAAGGCAACCGTCAGTCTTGAGACAACTGCTGAGGCATCTCTCTCTTGTCCATTGCTTGGAAGATTCAGGCCCATGTCCTGCTCAACTGCCTGCTCCAACACCATGAGTAAGGTCTCCACCCAGAGAGCCTATGCGGCTTCCGTGCTGAGCGTGGGACTGCAGACATGATTTTTACAGCAAGCCAACTCCTGGAGATAATGCCAGGAGCAACACAGCAACCTTTTAATGACCTTTGTCAAAATGACCAAGGCTTTTGATACGATCTGCAGAGAAGGCTTGTGGGAGATAATGGAGAAGTTTGGCTGCCCCAGCAAGTTCATCACAATTGATCGGCAGTTCCAGGATGGCATGATGGTAAAAGTTTTGGATGACAGAGGCAAGTCAGAGTCCTTTCCAGTGACAAATGCAGACCTGCCTATTCTCAGACCTGTTTACTCTCCCGATTTTAGCGGGAGACTCCCGATTTCAGACCCTATTTCCCGACCTCCCGCTAGCTTTGTAAATCTCCCGAATTTTTTTTCACCGATCTCCCGAAAATGAAAAATTTTGAAAGGTTTATTTCGTTTCCGAAGCGTTAACATGACGATCCGAACTTTCTACTACACCACTGAAGGTCGTTCTGCCGATCTGCAGTACAATTTGTTTGATTGGTTGAGTCAGGGCTTTTAACCAATCGAGAGCCAGTTTACAATCTGGAATAGCCGCCATTTTGCTTGACCGATCCGAATGATGGCGTCGATTGAAAAGTCGATGAGAAAGAATCGCGGAACCGATTCTGAATCCGACAGTGAGTGTGACACAGAGGATGAGAAAAGAAAGTCCACTGATGTCAGAAGCAGAAAGAGAGTAAAGTACAATGCAAAGTGGAAGGCTGAGTGAAAATCCGAATTCCCGGCATTTCGCCCATCGTCTAAATCGCAATCACGCGGGTTTTGCACGTTCTGCAAAAAAGACATCAAGTTCAACGTGAGCCACGGAGGCAAGAATGAGAGAGAGAGAGAGAGCGAGAGAGAGAACTTGCGCGTGCGCACGCGAGAGAGAGAGCGCGCGAGAGAAAGAGAGCGCGCGCGTGCGAGAGAGAGTGAGCAAGCGAGAGAGAGACAGCGCGCGCGCACGAGAGAGAGAGTGAGCGCCGGCGCGCGGAAGAGAGAGAATTTGACTTTTCGCCTCCCTGATCAGAGATGGGACTTATTGGCGTTTCAGCTGATTTCTGAGTTTTTTATTCCACTTTCAGCTGATTTGTATTCAATTGTTATGAAGTTTGTGACCTGGGATGGTACACATATCTAAAAATAAAAATCTCCCGCTTTTTATTGAAATCTCCCGATTTTTGAGTCGCCATCTCCCTATTTTGCACAGCTTAAGGTAAACAGGTCTGTATTCTCCTGAAAAATTCGAGAGACTCCCGATTTAGGCCTATTTCTTCCCACCAGGGTGTTTTCCCTGGACCCCACTGGGGCCTTGGTGGCCCCTGGACCCCGGCCTGTTTTTCAGAATCTCCCTAATTGGCTTTAGGAGGGTAGGCAGGTCTGCAAATGGAGTCAAGCAAGGCTGCGTTTTTGCTCCAACCATGTTCAGCATGGTATTCTCAGCTATGCTGACAGATGCTTTCTGTGACTGCAAAGAAGGAATCCACATAAAATACAGGACTGACGGCAGGTTGTTCAACCTCTGACACCTGCAAACTATTAAGAAGGTAAAAGAGGTTGTCATCAGAGACTTCTTGTTTGCCGATGACTTCGCACTCACCACCAGCAGCACAGAACAGAAGATGCAGTGCAAAATGAACTGCTTCTCACAAGCCTGTGACAACTTCGGTCTTACCATCAGCACCAAAAAGACAGAAGCCATGTCATGTATCAGCCTGTCCCAGGAAAGCCATGCCAGGAGTCGCACTTTACAGTAGAGACAGAACAGACAGGTAGTGGACAACTTCACTTACCTGGGCAGCACACTATCTCTTGCAGTCAACATAGACACTGAGGTCTACAACAGGATCGCCAAACCAGCTCTGGGAGACTCCGTGGGGTATGGGAGCGGAGAGGTCTCAGCCTTACCACCAAGCTGAAGGTCTACTGTGCAGTAATCCTTACCACCCTCCTCTATGCCAGCGATACTTGGACTGTCTACAGCAGACATGCCAAACAGCTCAACCACTTCCATTTGAGCTGTCTCTGCAGACTCCTACATATCGGGTGGCAGGACAAAGACCCCAACACAGAAGTTCTGGAACAATCTGGCCTTTGCAGTGTCTACACCCTCCTGTAGAAAGCCCAAGCCAGATGGGCTGGACATGTGGTCAGAATGCCAGACAGTTGACTGCTTAAACAGCTGCTGTACGGAGAACTGTGTCGGGCAAGTGCTTAATCGGGGGCAGAAGAAACGCTAGAAAGACTGCCTCAAAGTGTCCCTCAAAGACCTGGGCATCAGCATCAATGCATGGGAGATGCTTGCTGAGGACAGCCCAGCTTGGTGGAGCAAGAGCATCACAGGAGCCCATGCAGCTGAAGTCACATCACTGAGGTGCAACGAAAGCATGCTGTGCGCAAGGCCCGCACAGCATCCACTGCCAAGACAGCACCCACTCACTTGTGTCCCCTATGTGGGCAAGCCTTCAGGGCTGGGATTGGCCTCATCAGTCAACCTCAGGACCCACAGTCACCGGTCTTCCAACTGACTCTTGAAGCCATGGTCATCTTTAACTACGCAGGATGAACAGATGCAGGTTGAAGAAAAGATTGCTCATCATTGCATTGAACTTGATAAGAGATGCAGGAAAGTTGAGTTGTGACTGTTTTTGCAGGTACATTCTGCAGTTTGGACGAGTCCTGCAGAGGCAGGAACTGGATGCCTTCCTGTGCATGGCAGTTTCCCCTCTGCTGCATGACGTGCAGACCATGCAAGACCTCAAGGTAGGCAGTCTCTCTGATCTGAAGCCCATGTCAGAGTTATGGAGAGGCTGTTGTTTGTTTATCTTTAGCAGACCACTGTTTTCTATAGATTACATGATATTGAAAATACAATTTGGAGGAGAATGACATCACGGATGACATCAGAGAAAGGGGGAAGGAGAAGGGAGAAAGAAAATTTGAGTTTGGACAGAAGTGGTAGAGGATACGCAGGAATTGAGTGGTATCAACTGAAGGGTTGGACTGATTTGAACACCCTGGCGGAGTTGGACGTTAACTGAGGCAGAGGAAGCAATTTCTCAGTGATGGGCAGAAAGCCAATATGACTAAGTCTCTAAATGTCGTGGGTAAAGTGTCACACAAACTCAGTTTCAAAAAAGTGCTTGAAATGTCACTATTTTTGTATTATTTTAAAGACCAACACCTTAACTGTGTGTCAAAAAGATAGTTTGTTGAGAAATGTGTGCATAGGAGCTTCGGAAAGTTCAGTAGGCGGTGTGGTACGCGTGTAACGGATGACACAGTATATTACCACTTTTCTGCCAAACAAAAACAACTACTGATATTATTTGTGTTCTAAACACACATTAACAAAGTGTGTTAACATAAAGGGGGAGAAAATTTTTTAAAAAATAAAATAAAAAGGATGTTACACATGTGCAGCTGCAATGTGAGGTTGTTGTTTTTTTGTATGTAAAACTTTGATGCAAGTAAAACAACACTCACAACATTAAAAGAAATGTATTTAATGCTACTTAGCCAAATATCAACCTCAGTGGCAAAAGAATTTTGATTTTTACAGCTATTTAAAGAATCATGTGTCATCCGTTACACGCGTACATCCAACAAGCTTTTTCAAGGAATTTGAATCTAGAAGTCAAACAAACAAGCAAAAGATGACTTAGCATTTGAAATAAAACACTTTTAATGTGACTGTGCCAAATATCAACCTCAGTGGCTAAAGAATTTTGATTTACAGCTATTTACAGAATTCTGAGTCATCCAACGCATACATCCAACAAGCTTTTTCAAAGAATTTGAATCCAGAAGTCAAACAAACAAGCAAAATATCACTGTGCATTAAAGAAAAAAAATTGTTTATGTTATTAAAGCACACCGTTTCATTATTATACACACACATCCATCAAGCTTTTTTCTGAACTTGTATCCAAACATCACAGAAACATGTATCTAAAACACCCTCAAATTTACAGCAAATTTACTTACAAAATACTGCACTCTGTGCTATGCTGTGTTACACCTAAACCAGCATACAAAAGAATCATACAGATTAAATTGGCAAAAAGGTTCTAGGAGCCATAAGTCACCACGATACTTCATGTGAACAAAATTATACATCATACGTCAACACACTGTTGTGTTACATGACTTGCATACACAAGAACACTGTTGAATCTGGCAAAGAGATCATGAGAGCCACAAATGTAAACAAGATTAAGCAACGTCAAAATACTGCACTCTGTTTGTGCTGTGCTTCTCATTCAGACGAGAAGTGACTTTACCAAGCACACAGTCCATTGACAAAAACTTGTTTCCCGTCAACGTTCCTCCCATACACTACCCTGTAGAGCACGCTGGTACGGGCATATTTATGACGGGATAGTCCTGTGTCAGTTGGGATGTTTTTTACAGTCAAACTAAAGCTGTTGCAGTCTGATCTGCCCAAACTTCGCATCGTACACAAGTCTTGTTAAAAAGCAACTATTTATACCGTAAATTGTTTATTTTGGCTCAAAAAGGCTCCGAAAAGCATAGGTAAACGTTCCCAAAACAGGGTAAGGACGAACAATCTGCCCAAATCCCATGGGCGTTGCCAGAAAGAAAACTAAAGAAGGAACATTCAAACACTTACCACGCTTTGAATTCTGCATGTTAAAAGTTGAAAATGGTGGCACAAAATCTGGTCGAAACCGGTTTGTTGCAGTTATAAATTGTGGATCAGAAAAAGGTCGGAATCGCACATTTTTTAATAAAAAATTTGTAATCAAGCAAAAAAATCCAAATGACAAAGGATTTTTGCTTAAAATAGAAGTTGGTGGCAGCCATAAGTTAAAGCATTTAATTAAATTGTTCTATTTTACACAATAACTCTGATGCAAACACAGCCCATGGAAAGTTTTTAGTAAAAAATATTATGTGGTTTGCCGGTAGCAGATTTAGGTTTAATAATAGAGCTGGGCCCGTATCCAGAATGGCGATTTATCTTTTTAACACTCGATTTATCCCCTAACCCCGGGTTATCTTGATCGGTTAGATAAGGTACGCTCGTCAGAGGATCCTAGGTTGCGCTTTGCTATATATACTGGTTTCCAGCCAAGGGAGAGTGGAACAGACAGTTGGAATCGTCTGAGTTTCGAGATAAATCGGGGTTTAAATAACTCGCCGTTCTGGATACGGGCCCAGATGACTAAGGGTATAACGTCCGTATTCACAAAGTTTCACGCAATCAAGATCAAAGAATATAAAAATAGAAATCCTGATAGCTTGCACAATTATTAAAAACAACACTTTATTTCCTATAACAACCATTGGATTTCAGTTTCAGAGTGATTATGGTCGTGTTTTTTTACTCACATGCGAAGCAAAAGTGAGTCTATGTACTGAGCCGTGTCGTCCGTCCGGGCGGGCGGGCGGGCGGGCGTCCGCCCGTCCGTCCGTCCGTAAAAACCTTAAACGTTGGATTTTTCTCGGAGACTATTAAGTCTATCAACACCAAATGTGGCATGATGGTGAATGATGACAAGGCCTCAAAAAACATACATAGTGACTTGACCTTGCTTCAAGGTCAAGGTCACAGGAGCCATAAATGTGGTCTCAAAAACAGTTAGCAGACCACTGTTTTCTATAGATTACATGATATTGAAAATACAATTTGGAGGAGAATGACATCACGGATGACATCAGAGAAAGGGGGAAGGAGAAGGGAGAAAGAAAATTTGAGTTTGGACAGAAGTGGTAGAGGATACGCAGGAATTGAGTGGTATCAACTGAAGGGTTGGACTGATTTGAACACCCTGGCGGAGTTGGACGTTAACTGAGGCAGAGGAAGCAATTTCTCAGTGATGGGCAGAAAGCCAATATGACTAAGTCTCTAAATGTCGTGGGTAAAGTGTCACACAAACTCAGTTTCAAAAAAGTGCTTGAAATGTCACTATTTTTGTATTATTTTAAAGACCAACACCTTAACTGTGTGTCAAAAAGATAGTTTGTTGAGAAATGTGTGCATAGGAGCTTCGGAAAGTTCAGTAGGCGGTGTGGTACGCGTGTAACGGATGACACAGTATATTACCACTTTTCTGCCAAACAAAAACAACTACTGATATTATTTGTGTTCTAAACACACATTAACAAAGTGTGTTAACATAAAGGGGGAGAAAATTTTTAAAAAAATAAAATAAAAAGGATGTTACACATGTGCAGCTGCAATGTGAGGTTGTTGTTTTTTTGTATGTAAAACTTTGATGCAAGTAAAACAACACTCACAACATTAAAAGAAATGTATTTAATGCTACTTAGCCAAATATCAACCTCAGTGGCAAAAGAATTTTGATTTTTACAGCTATTTAAAGAATCATGTGTCATCCGTTACACGCGTACATCCAACAAGCTTTTTCAAGGAATTTGAATCTAGAAGTCAAACAAACAAGCAAAAGATGACTTAGCATTTGAAATAAAACACTTTTAATGTGACTGTGCCAAATATCAACCTCAGTGGCTAAAGAATTTTGATTTACAGCTATTTACAGAATTCTGAGTCATCCAACGCATACATCCAACAAGCTTTTTCAAAGAATTTGAATCCAGAAGTCAAACAAACAAGCAAAATATCACTGTGCATTAAAGAAAAAAAATTGTTTATGTTATTAAAGCACACCGTTTCATTATTATACACACACATCCATCAAGCTTTTTTCTGAACTTGTATCCAAACATCACAGAAACATGTATCTAAAACACCCTCAAATTTACAGCAAATTTACTTACAAAATACTGCACTCTGTGCTATGCTGTGTTACACCTAAACCAGCATACAAAAGAATCATACAGATTAAATTGGCAAAAAGGTTCTAGGAGCCATAAGTCACCACGATACTTCATGTGAACAAAATTATACATCATACGTCAACACACTGTTGTGTTACATGACTTGCATACACAAGAACACTGTTGAATCTGGCAAAGAGATCATGAGAGCCACAAATGTAAACAAGATTAAGCAACGTCAAAATACTGCACTCTGTTTGTGCTGTGCTTCTCATTCAGACGAGAAGTGACTTTACCAAGCACACAGTCCATTGACAAAAACTTGTTTCCCGTCAACGTTCCTCCCATACACTACCCTGTAGAGCACGCTGGTACGGGCATATTTATGACGGGATAGTCCTGTGTCAGTTGGGATGTTTTTTACAGTCAAACTAAAGCTGTTGCAGTCTGATCTGCCCAAACTTCGCATCGTACACAAGTCTTGTTAAAAAGCAACTATTTATACCGTAAATTGTTTATTTTGGCTCAAAAAGGCTCCGAAAAGCATAGGTAAACGTTCCCAAAACAGGGTAAGGACGAACAATCTGCCCAAATCCCATGGGCGTTGCCAGAAAGAAAACTAAAGAAGGAACATTCAAACACTTACCACGCTTTGAATTCTGCATGTTAAAAGTTGAAAATGGTGGCACAAAATCTGGTCGAAACCGGTTTGTTGCAGTTATAAATTGTGGATCAGAAAAAGGTCGGAATCGCACATTTTTTAATAAAAAATTTGTAATCAAGCAAAAAAATCCAAATGACAAAGGATTTTTGCTTAAAATAGAAGTTGGTGGCAGCCATAAGTTAAAGCATTTAATTAAATTGTTCTATTTTACACAATAACTCTGATGCAAACACAGCCCATGGAAAGTTTTTAGTAAAAAATATTATGTGGTTTGCCGGTAGCAGATTTAGGTTTAATAATAGAGCTGGGCCCGTATCCAGAATGGCGATTTATCTTTTTAACACTCGATTTATCCCCTAACCCCGAGTTATCTTGATCGGTTAGATAAGGTACGCTCGTCAGAGGATCCTAGGTTGCGCTTTGCTATATATACTGGTTTCCAGCCAAGGGAGAGTGGAACAGACAGTTGGAATCGTCTGAGTTTCGAGATAAATCGGGGTTTAAATAACTCGCCGTTCTGGATACGGGCCCAGATGACTAAGGGTATAACGTCCGTATTCACAAAGTTTCACGCAATCAAGATCAAAGAATATAAAAATAGAAATCCTGATAGCTTGCACAATTATTAAAAACAACACTTTATTTCCTATAACAACCATTGGATTTCAGTTTCAGAGTGATTATGGTCGTGTTTTTTTACTCACATGCGAAGCAAAAGTGAGTCTATGTACTGAGCCGTGTCGTCCGTCCGGGCGGGCGGGCGGGCGGGCGTCCGCCCGTCCGTCCGTCCGTCCGTAAAAACCTTAAACGTTGGATTTTTCTCGGAGACTATTAAGTCTATCAACACCAAATGTGGCATGATGGTGTATGATGACAAGGCCTCAAAAAACATACATAGTGACTTGACCTTGCTTCAAGGTCAAGGTCACAGGAGCCATAAATGTGGTCTCAAAAACAGTCATTTTTCACATTTTCCCAATTTTCTCCCACGTTATTGAGAATGGTGACCTTAGCTACAAGTGGTATATAGGTCAAAGCAAGCCCTATCTTTTGATACCAGTTTGGTTGACCTTGCTTCAAGGTCAAGGTCACAGGAGCTCTTCAAAGTTGGATTGTATACATATTTTGAAGTGACCTTGACCCTGAACTATGGAAGATAACTGTTTCAAACTTAATAATTATGTGGGGCACATGTTATACTTTCATCATGAGACACATTTGGTCACATATCATCAAGGTCAAGGTCACTTTGACCCTTATGAAATGTGACCAAAATGGGGTAGTGAACCACTAAAAGTGACTATATCTCATGGTAGAAAGTGCCAATAAGCACCATTGTGCTTCCTATGTCTTGAATTAACAGCTTTGTGTTGCATGACCTTGGATGACCTTGACCTTGGGTCAAGGTCACATGTATTTTGGTAGGAAAAATGTGTAAAGCATTTCTTTGTGTATGATGTCATTGGTAGGTTTAGTTGTTTGACCTTGACCTTGAAGGTCACCTGAAGGTCAAGGTCATATAAAGGTCAAGGTCAAGCATGTGAGGCGTATGGGCTTTGCCCTTCTTGTTGAGTCAATGTGAGGCACTGTCTGTCGTATGACATTTTAAAGTCCCTGTTTTCCTTGAATCTTTACCTTTCAAACCATTTATTTACTTTCCTACAAGCAGTAGCACGAAAAAATGCATATAATTAAACTATCTATTTGACCATTTGTGTTATTACGCACCTGCAAAAGAAATATGTGGGTTCATTACTTCATGGTGTAAATAGCATTTTAAAAATGTAGCCGTTGCCCATTTGACGTTTAGAGACTTAGTCATATGAATGTTGCTGTCCCATACCGTACTGAATAGTCCTGGAGCCAACGAAGTAATGGTGTGCTTTGCCTGACTAAAATGTTGACCGAGGATTTGAAAACGTCTTTGTGAAAAAAGGAACAGAGAAAAGAGAAAGACAAATCAATGGAAAAGGAAGAGAGAGAGAAAAACTACGGTTTGTCTCGTGTTGATGGTTGATCATTTAGACTGTTCTTGGTCTCTGTGACGGTTTGAGTTGGGAACCATATTGGACATTTGACTTTGATTTGTCTCAGTAGCTAAGGGACAAAGATTTTTGCTGGGTTCCTGAGGTTATTTTGTCATGGCTTCCATGTAATTAATTTTATTAACTTGGCTACATATTTAGTTTTTAATTAATAAATCTTTATTATCTGTTTATATGCTCTTATGTGTTCTGTGGTGTATGCGTTAATCTCTAATTAGCCTAGGGGTTGGAAGTTTCCTTCTGTATTTACTGCCGAGGGTCCCTTCCTAAGTCACCACCATAGTGAATCCTGACAGCTGTTCATAAACACTTTGGTGGCCTCATTTTTGTTTTGACTCATGAATGCCATTCATCATAGTGATGCTGTTTCTGCTGTCTAGCTCCCCACCATCCAGGCTCGTGGTGTGCAGCTGGCAGCTCTGTTCATGGCTGGTGTTGAGACTGCAGTGCTTGCCAATGACGTGTGTGGGGCTCCCATTCCCTGGACCATGTGCTGCCCCTGGCTGTACTTCGATGGCAAGCTCTTCCACTTCAAGCTGCTCAAAGCAAACAACCACACTCCCCTTATCGACATGTGTGATGGCCAGGCAAGTGCTTATAACATTCGCTTGCTATATACTTATTTGCTGTGGATGCTGTTGTATTCTGACAACACTTTTGAAAGTGGTTTCCATGCTTTTTACTGTTTGTTGAAGACTGTTTTGGTGTTGTGTGTGTGTGTTGTTTAACTCATTCAAGACACAGTATTTTTAGTCCGTCTTATCCCTGGAATTGCAGGAAAATTCAGGTATTTTGAAAAATCATATTATAAAAAGTATTGAAGCTATGAAATTAAGTTTACTTCTCTAAATTTGATTTTCCTCTTATAAGGAGGAAAATTATGCATATACTTAGCATCATGTGTCCCAATGCGTTGTCTGCAACTATATGATGCTGCACGTTGTGGATGTTAAAATGTGCCACTGTTCCCTTGATTAAGGATGTTGATAAGGACATTTTGGATGATGATAACTGTACCAAGACCCTTCATTCATTGTTGAACTTTTTTGGTGAATGATCATGAAACTCACCAAAGCCTTACAGTTACAAACCTGACTTGGTGGCTTGCACTTGTTGCAGGTGGAGCAGGTGCTGCGTGTGGAGCGCATGAGGCAGGCCATCATGGAGAATCTGAAGGTGGAATTCGCCAAGCCACTCCTGCCTGATGCCACACTGTACTCGCAGTACCCCTACCCTGCCTATGGTCCTCATGGACCCATGCCACCCCACATGCGCCCAGGTGCCCCTCGCATGCCCCCAGGCCGTGGACACCCAATGATGATGAGTCCCCCAGGAATCCCCAAGTCACCTGGCCGTGGCAGAGGCATCCTTGGTGAGTAGGGACGTAAGGTCTTGAATGGAGATGGTGCCGCTGCATGCTTGCTTGGGGCATGCCTAGTGCTTGTGTGCAGGCTGCTCCATCCTGGTGCTTGCATATTGTGTGCGCGTGTTTGTGTGTGTGTGTGTGCGTGTGCGCTCTGAGTGAGTTTGAGAAAATGTGTGTGGGGATAAGGGGTGGGATGGGTGTTTGCATGCAGGTATGTGCAAGTGCTGTATATGAGTGCATGTGTGTGTGCCTGCTTGTTTTGTGTTTGTGCTTGTGATGGTTTTCTTTTCTGTGTCATCCTATGAAAGGAACACATTAAAGGGGCTCCATTCTTTAGGGGACACAGACATGTATAGATGGTAAAGATGGAGAAAGCAGTCAAGTCATCCTAGGCAGGAACTGAACCATGTCACCTAATCGCCTCGCACACTTGCCAACAGGTCGAGCTTCTACGCCAAGATTGGGATGTGGTGAAGAAGCTCAGCCAGTTGGCAATTGGCGAGGTCTTCTTCTTCTTGTCGATCGCTATATTGTTCGAGGTGATAAGGTGCCATGGTTCAGTTCCTGCCTAGGATGACGACTGATTTCTCCATCTTAATTTTTGTGTGAATAGTTAGATAAATGTGTGTAGTGATATTTGGATATTGAGGGTGGGGATGGTGGCTCCCACTTCTCAAAGAAGTATAAGATTTAGAGAAGTAGCAGATAGAGAGAAGTAGCGAGATTTAAAGAAATAGCAGATTTAAAGAAGTAGCAGATTTCATTGAAGACAGCACTGTGGGGGTGTGGATCTTTTCAGTGAAAACAGGTTGGGTTTTTTTGGGTGGGGGGTTAGTAAGGCATCGTTTCTGCCAATACACCCTAAATACTAAGCTGCATGTGCCATCCAGAAAGAAGCCCTTCAATCCAGAACTGAGGCTTTGAATGCCAAAAGTCAGAGGTCTGCTCCAAACAAGAGGAAGTTTGCCAGCTTGACGGACTTTGTGCGTAAAAAGGCATGAAATGAGCACCAAGAGGAAATGGAGGATCCAAGTGTCCTTGTGATGTAAAAGTGATGCCAGATCATACCATTTTGAACCTTAGGTTTCAACTTTTTTTCCAGGGGAGCATGCCTCCAACCACCCCCACCCCTCCCAACTCTCAGATTTTCATGGATTTGTGGGGTGGGGGGTAGACATCTAGTGGATAACTCTGTGTGTGTGTGTGTGTGTGTGTGTGTGTGTGTGTGTGTGTGTGTGTGTGTGTGTGTGTGTGTGTGCATGTGTCTGTAAATGGGTGTTAACATTTGTCTTGGAACATGAGTGCATTGGTGTTTATGCTAGTGTAGTAGTGTCTGTATGTGTGCGTGCATATTGAGTGAAAGTGCTTGAGTTGATGTACGATGTTTTCTGCTGCAAGAACCAAGGGCTGATGTGTGTGTTCTTGTACAGAGCTCATGGTCAAGTCATGATGGGAAACTGTATTGTATTGTCCCAGTGGAGGAAAGAGACTGAATTACAGGGGCTAACTTGTTGACTTCTTTTAGAGGAAAATATGTGAAGACACAAATAAGTTACAGAAGTGTTGTATTCTGGATACTCATGAATTCTTTTCTCACCATCTTTACTTTTCAAAGAATTATTATGCAGTGGGATTCCAAATTTTGAAAGAATGTGGAATTGTGTTATAAGACGGGTTCTGAATTGTAAGTGATGCACATGGAAAGGTGCCCACCAAGTCCTTGTTGAAGCTGCTGCATGTTACTGGAAATGAAAAACTTGTGGATTTCAGTCTGCCTCTATCTGTGCTCTGTGCATCCAAATGCTAGAATTGCAGGGTTTTCATAAAAGTTTTTGGTTGTGCCTGATATGGTTGTGTCCCTGAGGCTGTTTTGCAAACTATATTTATTCCTTGGCATGGCTGGTGTGAAATACCTGACAGTCTTTGATTGTGTAAAGGAGTGTTTTTTGTATTCCCTCTGTTGTGTGGCATAGCCTGAAGGTGCATTGATGGCTGTATCTTGTTTTTTTAGGAATGCCAATTGTAATGGGAGGTAACGCATTGCTGTACATAGTAGCTATTGTGATATTGTGTTTTGGTGGAGTAGAACGCCATACTGGCATCTTGGCTCTGGTGTTCATAACAGAAGGCAAACTAGTGGGTGTGGATATGCATGAAGTAGTAGAATATTGTAGGGGAGTATGATGGGTGGTGATGTGTTGTTTGACTCTTGAACATGGACTAACCCTATCCAGAATGCATATTGAAATGACAAAGAAAAAAAAGTTGTATAATTTACTCACTGCATGGGTTTGTGTCCCTGTCATCATATTTTGTTCTCTTGCTGTCTTGAATTCTAAAAAGTAATCCCATGTGGAAATTCATGTAAGCATTCTATTTCTGTAGTCAATTTGAACTCTGTAATATAATGTCTGACTGTCCTCAACATCTTGATCAAACTTTATGCCTCTGATTTGGTGTGTGAAATGCTTTCCTGCCTTCCTGCTTTTCACCTTGTGATAACTCTCTGAACTTAATCCTTGATTCTGCTTTTGGACTAACAGGCATGTCTGGGCACGACAGGCTGGCCTATGAAGACTTTTACGGTGATCCAAGACCGCCCTTCCAAGGTAGCCACCTTTCAGTCAGGGAGCCCCTGCTTTGCCCAACCCCGCGTAGAGCTCAGACCTCGGCTAGAGCTCCGCAGATAAGTTTGTTCAACAAACTCAGGTATGCCTTTTCCCTCTCTGCGTGGTTGATCAATGAGTGTTGGTGCCTTTTCCAGGTCGCTCCCCGATCGATGCTCGTGGAGGCCAGCTTGAGATCGCAGGTGTAGTGGTGGGGAGCTGGGGACCCAATTTGTCTGCTGCTCGTGGCCGCGGAAATCATCTCAGCCCACAGGTCATGTCTGTGGGGGGCCCGCGCAGGTTGGTTTGCTTGCTGGCTCGCTAGCGCTTGCTTCTCACTTGCTCTGGTTTCCTTCTCCATTTCCTTTCCCTAGCACCACCACCTCCTCCTCCTCCCAACCAAGCCCTTCAACTTATTCCCGGCTGCCTTCCTTGTGTTCAGTGACTTTTGGAACCCCACCCTTCCTGTCCCCCACTAACTGGTGTCTATCTAACCATGCAGGTAGAAGGGCCTCAGTCGGGCTTGGCTTAGACTTGGTTTCCTCCTCTGTCTCTGTACTGGGGGATGGTGTTCCACTCCAGTGATCTCTCTTGAGCTTTCGGGTGCTTGAGTAGTCTAACATCTTCCTCTTGGTGTCCAGTCTCTGCTTGTCCTAATCTCTTTTGTGCTTGGTAGTTTGCAGTTTGTCTCTCCTCACTTGTGCTTGGTGGTCATGTAGTTGTGGTGGATAAACACTTGCAGCTGCATGTTGGGAGTTAGTTGTGATGTGCTGCTAGAGTAACCTCCCCATATTGCCTTGCCCAATGAATGTTTAGGTGTGGAGTTTCCATACTGTACCTCGTCATTTGTTGTTTTGTTGTTCCCAGGCATTGTTCTTGTGAATGTAAGGAAATGGGTCCTTATGCCCTAAAGCTGAGAGAGATTTGATGAGTAAACAAATACCTGACCTGTGATGTATCTTGCCATAGGCAATGATTTGTGGGAATGAAATAGTTGCATTCTTGTGGTTATGCATGAATTGGTTATCCAATGAGAGCAGTGATATTGGGAGAGCATGGATTTTTGTGGCATTGGACAATCTTTATTCAGGTTAGGGTAAGGTAGTAGAGAGATGATGTACAAGGGGTTTCAGTTCCTTTTGCTTATAGTGTCATTTTGATCAGAATTTAAACACACTGGAGTGTTAAACTTGGGGGCATAAATTGGTGTATCTGCCTAGAAATGATTTGTTGATAGTTAGATTTTGTTTTTAACCCTGGGACGTAGCTATGGTGTCATGATTGTGTTGTTCCTTTTAGACATTTTTGACCAGATATTCCATGGGAAGAGAGAATTCACACTAGAGGCTGAATCCTGTTTTAATAACAGTTTTGTGGTTAAAAAAGGTCTCCTAAACGATTCTGCTCCTCAAATGTGCATGCTGAAGTACCAGGCAGGTGTTGATGGACTTGGTTCATAGGAGGTTGGCTTTGGCTGTTACAGGCACACATAGTCTTGTCCTCTGTTCACTGGTGCACAGTGGTAGTTTGTTTTGCCTGTGGTGCTTTTTGCATGTTGTGGTTGTACCAGGTTGATTGGGTCCCCATTTCTCCCTGCAGTTTCGGGAGTGTAGGCTCCAATGGCCTGAGGCCTATTTTCATTCTTCAACTGAACAGATGACTGTATGCTCACTGTGCAGTCATTTTTCCTGTAGGATATATGGCATTGCTGGCATTTGAAGCTACCTGGTGGAAAAGGGAACTTTCTTGAAGAAGAGGATACTTTTGGAATGGCTGGTCATCTTGCTATCTTGTTGATGATATTGTCTGTTTGCTTTCAGATAGGAAGCCCCCATCAAATCGATGTAGTGTTGATAACTAGTGGGAGTGTCATAATGCAGTTGGTCATTGCAAAGATGTCAGTCTGACTTCCCTCCGTTTGTGGGGGCAGCAAAGTGGTATAGATTTTAACAGATGAACATGGTTACGTGGGTACCGGTGGACTTGGAGATAGCCATTCTAGATGATCTCTTGATTTTGTGTTGGAACTGTATAGTGTTTGAAATCTCTGTTGAATGAATTTCTCAAACATTTCTGCTCTTCAGTGATGAGGTTGCCAGCGCTGTCTTCTGACTAGGATTCATTTTATCAAGAATGGTGTGCATTTTGACATTCATTCTTACCATGCAGTGCCCCAAATGAGTTACCAAGTGAAAGACAAATATGTTAACTATTCTAATTGGCATGCTTATTAGCATATGGATCTTGATGATTCTGATCACACAAATATTGAGCAAGCAGTTGAGGTGGAAGAGAAGTGACAAACTTGTATTTGGTTGAACATCTCGATGATGTCATGTCAAGTGAAGCTGAATATTGGAAAGCCAGAGAAATTGACAACCTGCTCAGTTTTTCTGTGTAATGTGATAGGAGACCCACATGGTTTGGGTTTCATTTGATATGGCTTAAAGATGACTTTCAAGCCACTAAATCTCTCTCTCTCTCTCTCTCTCTCTCTCTCTCTCTCTCTCTCTCTCTCTCTCTCTCTCTCTCTCTCTCTCTCTCTCTCTCTCTCTCTCTCTCTCCCATTTCTTTTTGGTTCTAATGATGAAACGTGTGGCTACAGGTTTGGTTTTGATATATATGCATGGAATTGCTAATCTGAATGAAACTCTGATTATTCTGATTGATGCATGCTGGGATGCACTGCCGTTGCAAGTGGTTCCTGCCTTGCCTTCTCCTTTATGGTCATCAGGACAAGGTTGAAATGTCCCAAAAGTGTGCTGCATGGATTGTTGGCTAAACGGTGAGACAGTGACTGATTAGAGAAATGTTGGCCGAATTCATTGTGCAGCTCATAATTCACATCGCATACCATACATAATTATGATGATTTGTGAGAATATCCTGATAGATTAAAAACATGATTGGGGATGGGGGGTCTGGTGTTGGACTCCTATGTCTGTGGTCTTGTTTTAATCATAACAATAATAATAAATAGCATTTATAACGTGCATTTCTTGCAAGAACTCAATGCGCGGGCATAGCCACATTTACACGCAGTTACTCGTCAGCCATACTACATAGCACAACACTCGTACGACTATCATACCAGGACTTGAAAAAACTAGAAGGTTACAGAAAAGCAAGATGAAACATATGGGTTTTTAACTGAGATTTAAAAATGGACATAGTTGGTGCATCACGTAGGCCAGCCGGCAGGGAATCCCAGACACTAGGGGCAATGAAACTGAAACTACGCTCTCCGAAAGACTTGGTACTACGCTTTGGCTTTTCACTTGCTGAGCAGAGAGAACGGGAAGGGTGATAGGTACAAAGGGAGGCCAAAAGATATACCAGAAGGGTTTAATCAAAATGATGGTACGCCAAAACAGCAATTTTGTACTGGCAGTAGAAATTAACGGGATGCTAGTGTAGATGTTTCAGGAGGAGTGTCACATGATCGCGCTTGCCCTTCATAAGAACCAGACGTGCCGCACTGTTTTGAACTCGTTGCAGACGGTTTAGTTGTTCTGCCGGAAGACCCGCCAGGACTGAATACAGTTAATGTCCATGTTTTTCATGGTGAACATGGTTTGCTACTCGGATTCACTTTATTGGAAGACTCAAAAGTTTTGCCAAATTACTGACTTACTCATCCTGTATCTTCATATATCAGTGAATGTGATAACAAACATTATTTTATGGTGGCACAGGAATGCTCGTGATTTTCAATCTGATATCTGGTGTGTTCAGTGTCTTGAGGCAGTGTCAATGATAAGTTTATACAAATTTCACTTTCACTGTTGCCTGATGTCGGGGAAATGGGAAGTCATCATTACAAAAACTAGGCAACTCTTAGTTCTCCCTTGTTTGACGTCTGACCAACCAGGGGTCAGACATTGTATTCTTTTTGTGAACACTTTCAAATCTTGGCAAGGAAGGAAAAGAAACACTGGGGTGAGAGTTGAATGATCATATGAATTTATTGAACACATACTCTTCCAATTTCCACATGGATATCCTCTCAAACTACTGTGCCTTAAGGCAAGACACTATTAGGAAGCATGAAATTTTTAACAATGTTTATTAAAAACATTTTGTTTCATTGGCATGAAAGAACTCATAACAGTAAATCAAAACATCAAAGTTGGACAGTAATTAGAATTATGGGTTATCCAAAATAGCTGCCTAACATCCAAAAATATGCAAATTTCTGTATGTTTTCAAATTTCTATAACTTAACTACTTGATATTTTTTGAAAATTCTTTTTGCATTAAAATTGTACACTCTTTAACTTCAAATGTACATGAGATTGTGTTTGTAATGCAAAAAGTTAAAACATTTACCTATAGCTTCCATATCAATATCCGAATTGCAGATAAAGTAGGTTCAACATCAAAGAAAAAAAATCATATCTGACCAAATAATCAGTTCACAGCAAAAAATGCCTGTATGTTCATAAATTATTATACATGTAACAAACCTGCAAAATTACAAGTCATTATCATCATCCTGTGATGAGTTTTAGTAATTTATTGATTTGAACTCTACGGAAAAAAAACTCATTTTGAGAAAATGGCAAAAACAACTTTTAGTCGTGCATAAGTCCTACTAAAACTATCCATCATGGCTAAAACTTGTTTCATTTATTCATACATTCATCCAGCAGCACTACACATGCTAAAAAATGAAACTGAACTTACAGTTTTTAGTGCTTTTGTGCAGTGAGTCAGTCCCCAGTACAAAAATTGCAGGGGTGGAAAAGTTCATGCTCAAGAGGAAAGGATCAGCCCTACTACTACACAAGGTCAATAAAGGCAACTTCAGGGAGACACATGCTGTGAATGAGTCAACAACAAGTCAGTCTGCCATTCCAGCACCATAGGTTTCCCCTTCTTCCTCCTGAAGCCTCCTCTTCTTTTGCCTTGAGTTGAAGGCACGAGGCCACATAGTGTAGGCGCTGTTCCTATGCCTGAACAGAGGCTGCCACATCAGCTTTCTTCATTCTTCTGGCATTACAGGCTCCACATTTCAAGCAAAGTTTGCTGGCTAAGCCATTGTTTTCATCGTATAGTATGCTGATGGTGAGACCGGACAGAAAACAGTTCGGGCTAAGAACATCCTTCATCAGTTCACTCAGCTGATCTAAATAATAATAATAATAATAATAATACGATAATTTATCATGCGCACATATCTCACCACTTAGGCGACTCAAGGCGCACACACACATATTCACACCCATAAGAAAAGAATGCAAACCCTAATACAAAACATTATGGCAGGTGCAAACATGCAAACAACAATCAAACATATATACACATAACATAAGATAATATTCACAATATATACTAACGTACATGGCTATTACATCTGCTTGGTACCAGGTTTGCATTGCATCAGTGTGATGGATGGTATGGTGGAGTTTACTCTTTCCCCGTTTTGGGAAAAAGGAAGGTTTTTAGGCTAGATTTAAAAGAAGCTAAGCTTGGTTCCTGACGAAGGCTGAGAGGTAGTGCGTTCCATTGGATGGGCGCTTGGAATATGAAGGAGCGCCAGCCTACAGTTGTGAGTCTTTGTGGAATGTCGAGTCTGAGAGTGTCTAGAGAAGAGTGGAGTGATCGGACAGGTTTACAGAGTTTGAGAGAGGTAGCGATCGGGATGGAACCGTCAACGCCTGTGACGGAGTAGAACTAGACTTTCGACCTTCACCACGAAGTATTTTCGAGGTGCGTGCAGCCGCAAACTGCTCTCTTTGCCCACGATTTTTCGGTCGCAGCATAATGTTAAGTTTATTCACTCATGGGCATTCTCTGATTTTTTTATTGAAGTCGAATTTATTCGATTTGGTGCGAAACAAAACTAATTGATAGAATTAGCGTTGAAGCTGCAGCCATGTTTACGATGCATTGTGGGCCAGGGAATCCTCGCTTCGGAGTCTCTGATTGGTTGAAACAAGTGAAATTCCCTCTCTAAGCTCAATGATTGGCTAGTGAGTTTCAAAACAACCCTGTTTGAAATCATCAACTAAAAATAGACCACTATAGTTGGCAGAGTTATTTCCCTTGCTGTGCTCGATCGAAAAGACGAGCTTTCCAATGGTACTGGGCGTGAACCTCTTCGTAGAATAGATCGAGAGTTACAATTGTTCCAAAAGTAATAAAATATGATGCATCAATGACGTTTTTAACGTTTTTTACTAGGAGTGATGTTTTTTAAAAGCCATTTCATTCAACTAATTTTCAATTGACCAGTAAAAAAAACCACATAGGGGCATTTGCGAGTGTTTGAACTACTCAAAACTGATGTTATCTCAAAAACGTCCAGATATGAAATTTTCCCAACTTTTCGACCCGTGTCTTGCCTTAACTTTCCATTTAGCCTCTTTCATAGAGAAAGCTGATCATTTTGTGGAGAATGTGTGGTCTTTTCCTCTCGACTTTGAGAATCCATTCAATGATAACTTGTACTCTAGATATCTTTAATGCTGAAATAGTTGGGACATATAGTATGTGCTGAGTCAGTAAAGTCCAGTCAGTCTATTGGGAAGTGTTATCGTGGCAGACGGGAGATGACACCAAAAGCTGTTGATGCTGCTGGAGAGCATCTTGAATTGTGTTCCACCCTAGGTGATGTTTGCAAGATAGTTGTTGAACAGCTCATGTGGTTGACCTGCTGATAATACTGCCCCTTTGATAGGACCTTGCCACTAGACCAGCTGCTTCTCTCTGAGCAAGTGCAATTTAGTAGTAGGGAATGGTGGTGTACTGACCAAAACATTGGGTTTCTAGAGACAATCCATGTTTATGTGGGTTTGATTAATTTAAGACATAATTGTATTTGACTTTATGACTGCGTGTGTGTGTGTGTGTGTGTGTGTGTGTGTGTGTGTGTGTGTGTGTGTCTATTTCCTTCTGCCTCCAGTTATTTCCATCATTAACTTCTGAGATGTTTTTGTAATAACAAAGTGAGAAGGCAGTTTAGTGCTTGCCATCTTTGAGTGATGTTACTTTAGTAGTATACAGCCGTCTTTGTGTTTGGATGGACTTGTGTTGAATAGTGCCATGGCTTTCATGACTTTCTTATGGTGCTTCCCCTCATAGAAACAAGCTGTCCAAAGCCAAGTCTAACTCAGGAAGGGAGCGGCATCACTACACTCTTCTTGAGATGGAGGACCTAGATGCTCTAATGTAAACATGGTGTCTTTTTGCAAAGTGTTTAGTTGTTTCATTGGGAAGACTTTGCAACTGGATTCAGAATTTGTTTGGGCTTTTTGAAAGGCAAGGACCGTTGTTTAACTTGACTGTTAAAAGTATTCATTGTTTCATTTACTTATGAGTTATGACTACTCAACTAAACCTATGTTTCTGAACAGAATTTGTTGAGTGAAAAGCCAGCACAAAGAGTTTACCCAAGCTCATTGTTAGTCACCTTTCTTGTAACCATGAAGGTTTCTCTGTGAATTTTCATCTGTAAATTTTGAACATAAAATATGGAAATATTGAATGAGAGATATACAAAGAAATTTGAATGTACCTCCTGGTCCTGTTTTCCCCCTCCCCCTACTCCCCTCCCCCTACTCCCCTTCCCCTACTCCCCTTCCCCTACTCCCCTTCCCCTACTCCCCTCCCCCCCCCCTACTCTCCCCCTCCCCCTACTCCCCTCCCCCTACTCCCCTCCCCCCTACTCCCCTCCCCCTACTCCCCTCCCCCTACTCCCCTCCCCCTACTCCCCTCCCCCTACTCCCCTTCCCCTACTCCCCTCCCCCTACTCCCCTTCCCCTACTCCCCTCCCCCTACTCCCCTCCCCCTACTCCCCTTCCCTACTCCCTTCCCCCCTACTCCCCTCCCCCCCTTTACCATTCCCAGACCTGCCTACTCTCCTGATAAAATCGGGAGACTCCCGATTTAGGCCTGTTTCTCCCGACCTCCCGATTAGGCTTTGAATTCTCCCGATTTCGATGAACAGAACCTACGAAAAACGGGGTTTTAGACGCGTAGGCTGAGTACGCCTTCCGTGAGGGTCGCGCCCCCCCCCCCCCCCCCCCCCCCCCCCCCCTCTTTCACATTTCGGCTGAGCTCCGAGCGCTCCTATAGGCTCTCCCCCCCACCCCCCCCCCCCCCCCGCTATCACATTTCGGCTGAGCTCCGAGCGCTCCTAGAGGCTCGCCGCCCCCCCCCCCCCCCCCCCCCCCCCCCCTCGCTCTCACGTTTGGGCTGAGCTCCAAGCGATCTTATAGGCTCGCTTCCCCCCCCCCCCCCCCACGTTTCGGCTGTGCACGTTAACCCCCTCTCCGGACCCAGGCCTGTTTTTCTGAATCTCCTGATGTGGCCTTGGGGGGGGGGGGGGGGGGGGGGGGGGGGGGGGGGGGGGGGGTAGGCAGGTCTGCATTCCAGATCTCATCTCTCTCACCATTCACCATGATGTCTACAGCATTTTATTAGAATATACCGTTTTTCAGGTTTTCTCACTGTTTTTTTAATATTCAAATTGTTGTTTTTGTGCCAAGATTAATTTTGATCCAGCTGTTTGTCTATATAATTCCCTATCTGAATATATTTATATATATTTAAAAGATTGTCACTATGGCAACAACAACAATAAAAAATAAGAAGAAAAAAGAAAAATATATGATGTGAAATGTCACAAAACAAAAATAAGATATGTATTTTGGAATAAAATTGTTAATATTTATGTATTTTTTAATGATGCATAAAGTTCAAACTCATCTGTACATGAGAATGATTCACCAGAGGTGAAGTACAGGTTATATTCAGCATGTGCAAGCAGTCTGTAGCAATCAGCCGTCATGTATTTGTACAGATGTTGTAACAGATTCACAAGATCAGATTTAGTTTTTGTCCTCTTCTTCAGTTTTATGTCTTGTTTGCATCGTTCTTTGTTTTGCTTGCTTTGCTGCATTGCCCTTCTACTTCACTAATTCCTTCATTGTGATAGCGGCATGAAGCTGCTGCTAGCAGTGAGGAAGGGGAAGAGTCACAGTAAGAGTGAGGAAGATGTGCAAGAGGCGACAGCACCGCTAGCCTCCCTGCCTATCTGTCTCACTAGGGGAATCCCTGGACGTGGCTTCCTGCCTAACCGCCCTCTCAGGGGAATGCGCCCTGCCGGCCTCTACCCCATTGGCCGAGCTGGCATCCGCCCTGGGGTGAGTACCTGCTTGCCTTCCCTCCCCTTGTCTCAGTTGTAGAGTGTCTACACCCCCAGCATACACACACACACACACAAGCACACACACAAACACACACACGTATGTTAAAAACACACATAAGTGAACACACACACAAACACATGTGCATACATGCACAATCTATCCTGCAAGCACTTTGATGCCCTCCAAGCAAATATGCATATGAATCATGTATGTATGTTATCACACCAAAACACACCAGCGTGAAAGCACATCATGATGTGCATGTGCACACTTGCCAGCAAAATACTCCCACTTGTCCCTGACTGATATACTCTTTCAAAGCCTTCTTAAGTGAAATGTTAGATGAAATTGCTTTTTCTTGTGGCTCATTCAACTTCTCACTGTGGCTTCTTATGTTTAGCACTAGTAGTGCCCTGTATGGTGAAGTTCCAAAATTTTTCAGTTTTGAGTTTTCAGCTTTACCCTCAATAGTGGTCTGGCTTAGAAATTCACAGTAGCTGCATACTGAATTTCCTATTGAATGTTCAATCCAACAAGCCCCTGTTCCCAACATACATAAATAATTGTTCCTTTGCAGGAAGCTGTGCGAAACTACTATGCACGCGGACGTGGTGCTGTGCGTGGGGTGAAGAGACCTGCTGTGCGTGCGCGCCCAAGATTTGGATTGACCAGAGGGGCCAAGACCAAGCCAATTGTCAAGGGTCGTGGAGTCACTTTGGAATCTTCAGCCAGGTGAATGGCTTGTCTTCATTGTGTGTTGCAAGTCTTGTCTGCTGCAAACGATGCTTGCTGTTAGTAGGCCATTAGAAAGGCTGTCCTCTTGGATAGTATTTACCGGTATGTATGGGATCAGATGCCTCTGTAACTAGCTGATGAGGAAAATTGAAGAGCTGGTTATGATATATAGTACAGTCAAATTATGTGACTACTTGCAGAATAAAAAACACGGTGACTATTTTGTGTAATGAAAAAGGTAAATTACTGTAAATAATAACTTAAAATTTTGAGTGAACTTCCTTTTATTAATAGTGAATTTTCATCGTGCCAATGCCTTTCTTTTATTATTCCCTTACCATCTATAACTGTGACCTAAGCTCTGCGTACCCTCTTGAATGTTTTCCCTTGAAATCATTGTTCTAAATTTTGCCATAATGTGTTCTATGTGTGTAAGTCCTGCCAGATGATGATGACATGATGGATTAAAATAGAACAGTGAGCTTGAGGAAAGCATGAGAGGGATTGCAGTGCTTGGCTGGTGGCTATGGTTGGAATGGGAGTGGTAGCTAGGTATGGAGAATTGTGCTGTGGGACATTAGACTTCTTTTTGTATGTACATGTGAAAATGGGCTCATGCTAAGCATTATAATGCATTTGACAGGTATTGGAAACAGTTGTGACATTAGTTCCCGAATCAGTTACCCCCTGTGGGTTTGGGGTAAGAATTGACCCACCACATCTCCCTACGCGATTCGTAAGAGGCGAAAAACTTGGGACACCATGACTTGATTTGCATTCACTCTTAACTGTTCTAGTGATTTTTGTGCTTAATGGCCTTACATAGCCTACAAAGGCTGATAGGCCGTAAAACCCTATCCATCCATCCCAAATCAGTTCTCCACTTGTTTTTGGTCTTGCCTCGAAAGCGCATTACAGGTCTTAATGAGGAAGAGTTTAATTTCTTTCTCTCAGCTTTGCCGATTTCCACCAATCTTTTCAACTTCACACTCTTGAAATCCTGTTTGTGGTATTCTGAATTAAATTATTTTCTTACTTGATACCATGACTGATGGAAGAAAATTGTTAAACTGGTACACACAGTTTGGATCTCTGGAACATTTCACCTGGCTTATCCTTGCATGGTTTTCAATGTTTTGTAGCGAGACGGTGCTTGAGAACGAAGATGATGTCCCTACTGCTCGCAATGGAATGGATGTCTTCGCTGATGCTGAGGAGGGGCCTCCCGTCCGAGTGAAGAGTGCGATCTCTGAGGAGAATGACAGCTCAGAGGTCGGGGCGAATGCCATGGCTTAAATCCACTACCAATGGGCTTCGGAGGAGAGTGGAAGGCCTACGTCCTCTTCCTCCCTGTCAAGCCCCGTCTTGTTTCAGTAGGCTCACTGCCCCTGATGTCTTGCACTCTAGGCAGGTGGCGCTCACCCCCAGCCTTCTGCTTCCACAACCTGTGTCATCTGGGAATTCCGATGCTTGGACAAGTTTTCTAGGCTGCCTTTGCCCACACCAAGGGAATGGATGTCCTCATCCTCTCCCAGCTCCTTTCTCAAACTTTGTTGCTGACAGCCAAGTGGCAGTGTTGCATGGCAGGTTTGTTTTTAGAGTCTTTACCTGTGTTTGCAGTTGTTATGCATTATGTAGGTTAGACTTTGTTACATTTTACAGTAGAGAAGACTTAATTGTGGCCATATTTGCTGTTTGTTTTTTACATCTACATTCTCATGATGGAGCTCTTTCAAAATTGGCAAATGTATCTAGTAGGAAGTTCATAAATTCAATGAGCTAACATTGCCTTAGTTGACCTTTATCATAGAGCATAGAATGAAAACATTTATTTCTTGTGCTTTTGTTTCTGAATAGATGTCACTTGTTAAAGGATTGGATTATATTTAAAACACATATCTTATTTTATTTGAATAATGTTTATATAGTTTTTCATATTTTACCTGCTGTTAAATGTTATGACTGCCCAGTATTCCATGTTGTACGAACAAATAGTGCCTTTTTTAGGCAAAAGTAATGACATGAGATTTGATCTAATCAATGTCTGATATGGCCTGAAAAACAATGCCGTGATGGAACCGAAGGTTCTACACTTGATGTTGCCTCCTGAACTTGGCTGTCAGCAACAATTGTTTCTACTGATACTGTGCTAATCAGGGGCAGTGGATTTTTTTTTTAATAATTTTTTTTTCAATCCCTCTGCATCAAAGCAAGCATGACTTGCCCCAAACCCCAACTTGACGTTTCGCAACCTTCTCCCAAAGGCAGCATGGGATGGGGGGAAACTCCCCTCTCACTTTTTCCTGCCTGGGATGCTGAGAAATCTACTAAGTCCTCTTGATGGCCATCTTGGGACCTGGGGGTGGGTCTCTGTGGAGAGTCCTGCCTGCACAGTTCTGCCCTGCCCCCTGGTGCCTTGCCACCCCCCTGGCACAAGTTCCAGCCTGACTGCCAGACTTCCCGCACCAGGCGGCGGCAAGATAGGGCCCAACTGCTTCCGGCCCCTCCCCGCCGGCTGGAACGCCAGGTGCTGTTCCAAGAACTCTGTTCCTAGTGATGGCTCACTGAGTCAGCCTGCCACGCATTGACATGGGACACTTTTGTGGCCTTTTGGCCCCGTGTATGCATTTAGCTCTTTTTTTTTCGTTTTTTTTTTGTCAGAATGGTGGCTGTGGCATGCCTGAAGGACAGGAGAGGGAGAAGTGATGATGATTGTGATGCACAATGTGATGTGTGTGCATGGATGTGTGAATGTGCATAAGACTGTGTGAATGTGCATAAGACTGTGTAAATGACGTGCGACTGATTGGTGAGAATTTATTTTTGAATGACTTTTATACAAAGAATGTATTATTTTTGTACATTTCATATTGTTTTTTGTACAACCTGGCATTGGAGTGCAACATTTGCGAAAAGGACGTTTTGAGTGATGGAAAAGTGCCAAGTGCTACCCAAGTGTCCACAGTGACACTGGTGGAGTGGAAAAGCGTGGCCAGACCCTTCGACCTTGTGAGAAATCAGCTTTATCAAGTGGACCTCAAACTGTCTTGGTTTTCCTGCAGTCTTGCATCTTGTCTCCCAGCCTCCCTCCCACCTTCTCTCCTTGTTCTTTTCAGCTCTAGTTAGAGCCTTTTCTCCCCCTGCTTCTGTTGTAATCTTTCTACTTGAATGCCCCTGTTGTTCAGCTTATACAGCTTGTCTATCCTCCTGAATCAATTACCTGAGGGCATGCCTTATACTTCCTCACATTTCTATATCGTGCTAGCTTAAAGCTTTTTAAAATTGCCTGCTTCTTACAAGCCACTGCAAAAGTCAGTATGTGCCATCATGGCTCATAATTGGTCTATCATTTCTTCTCGGTGCTGCTTTGCTTGATTTCCTCTGCTTTTTGATCTGAAATTGTGCTTTGATTGTGAATGGACCCTAATAGGTTTCCCTTTCTTCAATGCATCGTCTTGCTGTTTCTGCTCTAATGGTCTATGTGTGGTTATTTTTTGAGGCATCTGAAAGACTGGACTTTCTCAGAATTTCCTGGCACACAATTCAGAAGAGAGCTTAAGACCAAACAGAGAATGAGTGAGCTTAGGATAGAGAGGAATAAAATAATTGCTATCACATGCAATGGAAAAGGAGTACTCAGTCGGAAAAAATATTTGCCGAGGACTACCAAGTAGTGGTCTCGGATCTCATGGACGGAGAAGATAAATTGTTTTCTTCTTTGTGTAAGGAGAAAAGTTTCCGAAGTTACTAGAGGCATTGACCACTCTCATAGGGGAACGGACTCTCCATTTCGACTGTCGCGGGACCCGAAATGCTCATGGCTGTCCCTTGCATAGAGGATGCCAAGAGCAGACTGGGCTGCTCCGCGTGAAGGGCGAGGTTCTTGCCTCTCCCTTTGCCCCTGGAAAGCTGGCAATAGGCTTTGCCAGAAGACTCACCTCTTGCTTCAGTGACTAGTGCTGCAGATGATATTGATCTTCAAAGCCTCCTAGTAGATGTAAGGAGGAAGGACATACTATGGGTTTATCCCACTCCTGAGCATTGCCAGGACAACTGTGCAAAAGCACCTTCTCACTAAACTCCCCACCCCTCCTTCCAAAAGGGGTAGAGGGAGGAGGACAACACGATCACATGCCCCGAGGCTGTGACGTCATATGACAAATACTGGATCCTTGGCCATAGCCCCAGATGATGCCAAGTTGATGGGTCCTTTTAAGTTGATCTTAATGAGTTGAATAATTGAATCGACCCACTGATGAGAATTCACAAAGTAAGGTAAAGATGGTTCAAAATCATAATGGACTGATCAAGGATTTGCTATTTTAGATGACCCCTCCAAGTGAGACTGTTGTGTAAGGGCACTTACACTGTGGTGCGTTTTCCTTTGAGAACTAGAACTGATGTGTGGGTTTGCTCTAACTCGTGGGGAAGAAAAGGGGGAAAGGGTCATCTGTGACCCAGGATGGAACATATTTCCCTCGTGTATACTTGAACTATTATTGCAATGATATCGTAGTCTTGTGTGAAGCCCTCAACATTATATTATCTGGTATTGTTGCTTAAGAAATGAAAAATATTTCAATAAACATTTGGGAGATTTTTTTTTTCTTGAAGAGAAACCTCTTCTTTTGAGGGAATACCATTTGATTAAAAAAAACAACACAATCATCTGGAATCCCATGTAATTTTAACTATCTTTGACATTTTCTTTTCATCTGGTATTTGTGTTTATTGTGGATTTTGAAATTACTGTTATATACTGATGAAATCTTATCTCTCATTGGATTTGAGCATTTATTGGATGTTTGCTGAGGTGGTGGCTTGCTCCATAGCTCTGGGGATGACCTATCTCAACTGGAGATAACTTTGGTCTAAGGTAGAGTGAAGTCATGATTTGACCTTTGATTTGATGTATTGTACTATGTTTTCATGAGATGCTTTTATTAGTCATGTAGACAATTAGTATTTCAAGATGAATATGGAAGTGTAACCTGGCCTAATAGTATAATGATGAATGAATTAAACAATATTTAGTTTCTGCTCATGACTTGGGAATGATGATTCGTCTCCCAGAGGTTTCCAAACCAAGAATGTAAATGCTTTGAAAACAGCAAGACTAGAAGCTTTTCCCCTTGATATTCATTTATCCTGGGTGTTAGTGTGAATGAAAATAGCCCATTGGCCTCAAACTTCGATTTGGTTTCCTTTGAATGTTATTTTATGCACCCAGTTGTAGGGCTTTGAGATTTCATGTAGAGGTAATAATGACCCTCTCAAGACTTAAGATATGTCGCATGCTTTCCATTATGAAAAAGAGTGGCTTTTCCCCTCCAAATCTATGCTGAATTCAACATTTACATTCTGGTTTCACATTTATTGAGATTTGTGTGAATTTTATTTGAATACATTTAACCTTGCTTGCCTTTTCCCCCAACTCCACTTCTAATGATTGTTTGTCAATAAAGAAGAAAAAAATCTGTGAAATAATGCACTAGCAAACTTTCTGGTACCATTGTAAGCAAATGTCTTGATGTTTGCATGTTTTGACTATTAATTTGTGCTGTTTAGTGAACTCTATTTTCATTGTATCAAGTCAAACACAAAGAAGTACATTAAAGTCATTCACTAGCATTTTTGAACTTGAATGCTGCAAGTAGTTCCTCTGTCATGTGTAAGTAGAGTTTTTCCTCTCATATCAGGAAACTTTCATCTGTAGCTCTTGCAGTTGTGGTTTATGTACATTTCCACTACATAATTTGACGATGAATTATCAACAAAATGCATACCATTTCAACGTACTCCTCTTTTTAATTTTACTCTGTTTGAAACTTTTCCTTGGGCAAGTTTTGAATACCAATGTGTTAGCTAGGCTTTAGCCAACTACTCACTTGCAATTGCAATGACCATTATAATCAGTAGGTAAGGATTTCAGTGTCTATGTAATGTATTGGTTCTTATCTAATTAGTCTGTGGGAGTTTTTTGCCAGGAGCGGTTCTCTTTGCAAAGAGATGAGTTGGTAGGTAATAAACAATTAATACAGAAAGTACTCCTTTGAAGAAATAAGAACTTGAGGTCATGCAGGAAGCTAAGTCCCACCTCCAGGGTGGTGACCTACCTATTTCTCTCTGTAACATTGCATGATTTATACTTTCTGTGTGGTCGGCGGATGGTCTAAGATGGTCAACAACCGGGCAGCGCTCATGTCGACAGGAGGTTTGTCTGTTAATAAATGTTGTTTTGTGAAGAAAGATGCTGGTTTTGTTGTCTGTTGGTTAAAAATGATCAGCCTCTCTGCTGATCAATTGCATTTGATGTTTAGATAAGACTGATTGTGTGGAGCACTTTGTAAGCTGGGCTCATGAAAATAATCTGTATGCCTGGGTTTATAAAAGTGGATGCAAGTGAACAATTGCTGTCTCTTGCCTTAATCAAAGGGTTCCCACCACTGCATTTTATTAGTGTCTCTTGGTTTGATGCCACTTCTTAATCATGAACAATGCGTCCACCTGAAGAGACTTGGTATGATGCCCCTGCCTTACTGGACCTGGTGAAGGCATGCTCCAGCCAGGGCAGCGTAGATGTTGCACAGCAGCGTAGACTACTGCCATAGAGATATGACACATCTTTGAATCGCAGTTTTATTCGTGGCAGTGGCAAACACATGAACAATTTATTGTAACCTTAAAATGACTGATGTTACTGTGCTCCCAGTCTTGCCCCCAAACTGGAATGTAGGTGCAGGAATTTTTCCAAGTGCTTTGAATTCTGAAACAAGAAAATATGAGAGGAGCCTGATGAACACAATCGATGTTTATGAAGGTGGAAGTGGACTTGATGTGTTTGGGGACTGTTGCATACTAATGGGCCACAACTGACTGGAATGATATGCATAAGGCACTGCCCACACTGAGTTACATGATGAGCCATGTAATATGTAACTACATGGCCAGAACTCTGCCAAATCACTCCAACGAACCATATTAGATTTAAATAATGTAGCAATTGTATTCTACATACTGCTTTGAGAAATTAATACTGTTCTATGGTTCTTGGTATCTGTGTCAATCATTCTAAAAATTAGCATTTTGCTTTAAGCCTTGTTTACTTGTAACTACCGGAAAGTACAAGCCTCTAATTGCAAAAGATCTGTTTGATCTGCCAATCAGGATGCTGCATCAGCCACAATGGCGAATTGCACCTCAGACTGAGGTTGACGATCACTAATGTTGTTGAACTTCAAAACATCAGTGAAGACGGCATAAGCACCACCCAATTAGAACAGGCTTTATGAAGCCTCTGTTGTAGGTATCCACGTTGGAAAAGCAGTGGTCAGTTGATGCATGAATGTAAAGTAAAAGTGCTGTCACTGTATGTAACTTGATCTAATGTTATACATGGCTATACCTTTAGGAAAAAGATCATGATTATTGTTTTCACAAATGAAGGAATTTTAGAGCACCAAATTACTTGAGCTTACTGGATTTCCATGAGGAGAAAGGTATTTTCTCATTGATCTGAATGATGTAATAAAATTATGCAGTTTCAATGGACTCGCAGCATCTGAAGAGGAGCAGTAGAAGTTAAGCATGTAGTATTGGCAAAAATGTTCCCGCTGGGAGAGCTGTGCTTTAGAATGAGACAAAAATAAGTCTTGGACAATGCTTTTGATGGGGCCAATTGGCTACAAGCAGAGTTGATGAGGTCTCCCTCTGACCTTCAAGATCCATCATGCATGCAGCAAATGCTAACTTCAGGTGTTCTGGCTGCTTGGTTCATGGTTATCAACATTTTCAACAGTGTGTAATGAGGAACACTGATCAGATATGGTGTATGTGGGTAGCCCTCTCCGATTTCTGGTAAGAGTATAGGGATTTCAAGTTTCCAACTAGAGATCTTTGGGGAAGGGACTCACAGAGCAAGAGGTACACTGCTTCTTTGCTTGTGAAATGGATGGCACATGGCAAGAATGTTGGAATAACCAACTGAGTGATGTCCACGCTCAAAAGAGGCTCTGACTGATAGTAAGGGTGTGTTGGTGTCCCTGTATACCATTTTTGCATTGTAGTCTGGCAAATTCAATCTACAAGCAGTGCAAATCATATTCATAAATGGGGAGACATTATGTCAAAGCAATAATAAAAGGGTTGACCATCTGTGGTAAGTCATTTCATTTTATGTTGCAGCAAGTATCTACATGAAGGTCAACTGCCTTGATAAAGAGGGCACACATTTGAATGTTGCTATAAGCAAGCTTTTGCTTTACTAAAAAAGAGAACCAAAGTTGAATTTAACGGCTACAAAATGCATCCCTACAGACATACTTTGCTGATATATTTAAAAAGGCCTTTCAACTGCAGTGTTTTCCTGTCTGGTGAGCAAAGTACTGCACCTTTCTTCTGTGACGTCTTTGTGTCCTGAGAGTTGCAAGCAGCTATAACACTCCTGCAGATTGTTCATCGTGAATAGCCTAGTTCTGACTGAATCATTTTATGCATGCAGTTAAGGCAACAACCAAAAATTGTGGTTGCGATATCACCTTAAACGTTTTTTTGATCACGCAAAAAAAAGGGAAAATTGACCGTAAACAACGAACTGCGTGCTGTCCCATCTTCCTTGCCCTTTGAGCACAGGCATAGGGAATCAACTATTTAAGAATACATAAACGTTTCCAATGAAAGTTTTGTTTATGTTAGATCTGGCCTCTTCCTAAACAATTATCTTCAAAAGTTCTGGCCGACCTACTTAACCTATATTTTTGACTCACATGCGAAGCAAAAGTGAGTCTATGTACTGAGCCGTGTCGTCCGTCCGTCCCGGCGTCCGTCCGGGCGTCCGGGTGTCCGTCCGGGCGTCCGTAAAAAACTTAAACGTTGGATTTTTCTCGGAGACTATTAAGTCTATCAACACCAAATGTGGCATGATGGTGTATGATGACAAGGCCTCAAAAAACATACATAGTGACTTGACCTTGCTTCAAGGTCAAGGTCACAGGAGCCATAAATGTGGTCTCAAAAACAGTCATTTTTCACATTTTCCCAATTTTCTCCCACGTTATTGAGAATGGCGACCTTAGCTACAAGTGGTATATAGGTCAAAGCAAGCCCTATCTTTTGATACCAGTTTGGTTGACCTTGCTTCAAGGTCAAGGTCACAGGAGCTCTTCAAAGTTGGATTGTATACATATTTTGAAGTGACCTTGACCCTGAACTATGGAAGATAACTGTTTCAAACTTAATAATTATGTGGGGCACATGTTATACTTTCATCATGAGACACATTTGGTCACATATCATCAAGGTCAAGGTCACTTTGACCCTTATGAAATGTGACCAAAATGGGGTAGTGAACCACTAAAAGTGACTATATCTCATGGTAGAAAGTGCCAATAAGCACCATTGTGCTTCCTATGTCTTGAATTAAGAGCTTTGTGTTGCATGACCTTGGATGACCTTGACCTTGGGTCAAGGTCACATGTTTTTTTGGTAGGAAAAAAATGTGTAAATCATTTCTTAGTGTATGATGTCATTGCTAGGTTTAGTTGTTTGACTTTGACCTTGAAGGTCACCTGAAGGTCAAGGTCATATAAAGGTCAAGGTCAAGCATGTGAGTCGTATGGGCTTTGCCCTTCTTGTTTAATAATGTTTCATAAACCACTATAATTTGTGTGTGGCCTAAACCTAAAACTTGGTTTCTCACAAAAAAAGATTGACCACTGGAATCACTTGGAGGTGTAGGGATCACTGATTCCAAAGGAAGAAATTTTGTTGTACCAGGTCCTTCCTGAGCCCTGATCTTTCATTTAACCAGTGATTCCAAAACTACAAGTGATCCATGTGGTCATTCTTGTTTTGTCTTCTGGAGCCCCCTGTGGGTTGGGGGTCAGAATAGACCCACTGCGTCTCCCTACTCAATGTGTAAGAGGGGAATAAAAAGGGACAGCATGACTTGAAATGCATTTACTAAACAAGAAGGGCAAAGCCCATACACACACCTGGGTACCCGTACGAATTTTGCGTATTAATACGCAAGATAAAATGGAATACGAAAATTACGCATGCCTCTGAAAAAATACGCGGAAAAAAAATGCAGCTTTTGCGTATTCCTAAATGTGCAATTTCGCGCGATAAAGTCCACGTCTGGCACGCGTGGCCCATATCCAGAACGGTGTTCCAGCCAAGGGAGAGCGGAACAGACAGTTGGAATCCTCTGAGTTTACTTTAGAGATAAATCGGGGTTAAAATAACTCGCCGTTCTGGAGACAGGCCCTGTTTCCGTTGAAGTTTGAGTGTCTGTCTGTCTCTCTCTCTCTCTCTCTCTCTCTCTCTCTCTCTCTCTCTCTCTCTCTCTCTCTCTCTCTTCTCTCTCTCTCTCTTTGTGTGTGTGTGTGTGTGTGTGTGTGTGTGTGTGTGTGTGTGTGCGTGTATTTCTTGGTTGTTTTATCCAACCTGCACTGTACTGAAAATCATAGGCTTGATCACTTCAAGTTCCTGGAGGATATACGGTAAGCACATTTTCTTGGAAGAGGTTCCGTAGCCGTGCGGTACGGCTACCGAATTTATTTTTTTTAGGTAGCTGTACGGCCTCGTACGGTTTATATACCCAACTGCGTGGTTGGATATATCAATATCATAACTCCATCCCACGTTTGACTCTCAACGGGTGGTCCCTGCGACCTAACTCCAGGGCCCGACGCTGATGTTGGACACAAACGTGACAAAAAGTAACGTGTCCGGGTTTAGGTAAAACAATGCCTTCTGTGCCTCATCCAGGTCGGGAGATGACTGCGGAGAGTGACTGCAGGTTCCACAGGCCTAGGGCCAGTGACCACCGCACTTTTCACAGCGTGATTGCTCCACATTGTTCGTGTTTATTTATTCGGTTATCTGCAGCACGACGGCTGCCCTGTGCTCCCAGAACTCTTTGACAGAACCCTTTCTAGCGTTCCTTTTGCTTTTCGACTGCTGCTCAAACTTTTGATTGAATGCGTTTCGGTAGCATCACCGTTTCTTCAGAGAAGATTAATTTGCGCAGTTGAATTGCGATTTTGATTGTTTAGCCGCTTGGATACGTTTGAATAGGCCTACTGTGTGTGTGATGCTCTAGTTGCGAACATGAACAGTGTAACAGTAATGTCGGTGAAACTCCCCGGACAGGCAAAGTCAGTACGTCAGGCGGGATGGCGGCCACCATAAGGCAGATCGAGTGTGTGTGTGGTCAAGGGGCAGTTAACTCTTCACTTGCATTGCTCACCTGTGGAATAACCTTCCGTTTCGGCTTAAGACTGCACAAACTACTAACAGCTTCAAAAACCAACTGGACAAGGATCCTACTTTTAAGTCATTATTTAGAAGCTATGATGAGTGACGTTGTCGAAATTAGAAATTACACTATGACCCTATATAAGGCAACACATTACGATGGGGCGTTTAAAAGGCTTCACGGCCTATATCCAAGCCTCTCATACTACTACTACTACTACTACTACTACTCTTCAAATTTTTTTTTGGTATCGTTGACTGACTGCGGAGTATCATTGTGCAAACCAAAAGCTGCATTTTTGAAATGTCGGTTCGCGCAAAAAATATGCAGTTTTTAAAAAATACGCATATCTGAACCAGTGAGTATGCAGAGGCAAAATTTGGGGTAACCAGGTCTGCATACAACTCACATGCTTGACCTTTACATGACCTTGACCTTTACATGACCGTGACCTTCAAGGTCAAGGTCAAACAACTAAACCTACCAATGACATCATACACTAAGAAATGCTTTACACATTTTTCCTACCAAAATACATGTGACCTTGACCCAAGATCAAGGTCATCCAAGGTCATGCAACACAAAGCTGTAATTCAAGACATAGGAAGCACAATGGTGCTTATTGGCACTTTCTACCATGAGATATGGTCACTTTTAGTGGTTCACTACCCCATTTTGGTCACATTTGATAAGGGTCAAAGTGACCTTGACCTTGATGATATGTGACCAAATGTGTCTCATGATGAAAGTATAACATGTACTACAATGTTATAAAGTTTGGAAGAGTTATCTTCCATAGTTCAGGGTCAAGGTCACTTCAAAATATGTATACAATCCAACTTTAAAGAGCTCCTGTGACCTTGACCTTGAAGCAAGGTCAAGTCACTATGTATGTTTTTTGACGCCTTGTCATCCTACACCATCATGCCAAATTGGGTGTTGATAGACTTAATAGTTTCCGAGAAAAATCCAACATTAAAGTTTTTTTAACGGATTACAGGCCGCCCGGTTTGCCCGGACGGACGCCCGGACTCCCGGACGGATGACACGGGTGACCTAGTATGAAAGTATAACATGTGTACTACAATGTTATGAAGTTTGGAAGAGTTATCTTCCATAGTTCAGGGTCAACGTCACTTCAAAATATGTATACAATCCAACTTTAAAGAGCTCTGGTGACCTTGACCTTGAAGCAAGGTCAATCAAACTGGCATCAAAGATAGGGATTACTTTGCCCTATACACCATATATAGGTCAGGTATCCAATCTAAAAAACTTCAGAGAAAATTGGGAAAATGTGAAAAATGGCTGTTTTTTAGACAACATTTATGGCCCCTGCGACCTTGACCTTGAATCAAGGTCAAGTCACTATGTACGTTTTTTGACGCCTTGTCATCATACACCATCATGCCAAATTGGGTGTTGATAGACTTAATAGTCTTCAAGAAAAATCCAACGTTAAAGTTTTTCACGGACGCCCGGATGGATGACACGGGTGAGTACATAGACTCACTTTTGCTTCGCATGGGAGTAAAAAATATTGACTTTCGTGCTTAAAGGTCTGACATAGCCTTGGCTGCAAAACTCCATCCATCCATACCTACTCTACTTGTAAGAGATGAATAAATTGGGACATCATGACTTGATTTGTGCTTCCTCTATTCTCGTGATTTTTGTGCTCACTGGCCTTACATAACCTACAAAGGCTGGTTGGCCTTCAAACTCACTCCATCCATCCCATCCCATCCCTCCCATCCCATCCCATCCCATCCCATCCCATCCCATCCATCCCATCCCATCCATCCCATCCCTCCCATCCATCCCATCCATCCCATTCATCCCTCCCTCCCTCCCATCCCATCTCATCCCATGCCATCCCATCCCATACCATCCCTCCCCTCCCCTCCCCTCCCTCCCTCCCTCCATCCATCCATCCATTCACCTGGCATTCCATCTCTTACCCTGGTTTCTTGCAATTTAGAGACACTGCTACTCTATGGCTTCTGACGACCAATGAAATTCTACTCTTAACCAGCCTCTTCACTGTACAACTCATCTGTCTAACTACCTGGCTGGAAGAAGTTGTTGAGTTGTTCCAGGGTCCAGTTGCAAGATGTGAGCACCAAGAGACCAGCTGGCTGGAGCAGCTGAGAGATGGTTTCCTTGTAGGCCTTCCTTGCCGCCAGGGCATTGCCTGGCAACAGGCTGATGGCATCATATGTCCCCTTGTCAGTGCACACTAGGTACTGCCGCCCTAGCTTTTGGGATGCACAGGATTCACACAAGGAGTCAGCTGTCAAGTCCACAACCTGGCAAGGAAATGTGGAATAGACTTTGAAAGGAAGGCTTGGTTGTGGATAGTTGCTATTTACATTCAATACATTAAAAAAGGAGCTGTTCATACACACATTGGATCTGCTTTACATTTGCAAACTGGTAAGAAGAGAAAGGAGTCTGCTGTCGTCTATGACCTGACAAGGAGATGGGGAATTAACTATGGAAGGATAGCTTGGTTGAGGGTAGCTCCTGTTTATATTCAATGCATCACAAAATGAGATCCCCTGTGGGTTCGGGGTAAGAATTGACCCACCGTGTCTCCCTACACGATTCGTAAGAGGCGAATAACTAGGGACACCGTGACTGCATTTGCGTTTACTCTAAATTGTACTAGTGATTTTCGTGCTTACTGGCCTTATATAGCCTTCAAAGGCTGATAGGCCGTAAAACACCATCCATCCATCCATCCATCCATAAATGAGCTTTTCGTGGAATTGCTGCTAATCTGCAGCCTGGCAAGGAAGCTTTGATAACCTTAGTGAAAACTGTTGAAGATAATTACTGTCTGTAATCTACACATTTGGGAAAAGACCTGTTAACATGTTTTGTCTCCTGCCAAGCATTGAGATATTTTAAAACCTATGCAGCAAAAATTTTGCTGAAGATATACAGCTTCAAATTTAATGCAAGAAATTTTGCCTTTCAGGCAAAGAAGACTGTCTCTGCAGAGACAACATGAAGGATATAGGTAATGGGTACAGATGAACTTGAATGTAATCTTTACAGGCAATGGTGATGAACTCACACCTACTAGTGGCTGAAGTTCTCTATCTTCCTGTACATAGTTCAGTTGTCACTTGTTTCAAATGTGAAATATTTCACCAGATAACATGGGTAAACAGATCTGACCCTCTAGAGACATCTGAAGTGCCAGGTGGTTTTCTTTTCTTCTTCTTTTTCACCAGGAAGGAACATCTAAAGAGCAGATGGTTCTGTCCTTGTTTGTCCTCATTCCTTATCTACATGTATGTACACAAAACAATGCTTGAACCATGCAGATGAAATAGTAATTCTTTTGAGTATAATTTGTGTATTTCAGCAACATCTGAACAAGTTATTCATGAGTTCTCTGTTTTCCCGACATAATTCATCCATCATTCACTTAAATACACTTGTAACACCAGACAGCCAGACAGCAATTGCAAACTGCATATCTGATCCTCTCTTGTTCTCAAGCAGCCCAAAGATTTTGTCAGTGCAGAAAACTATTTGAAAAGCAGGATAACTTTCTTAATTTTGTATACCTTCCTTGACCCACAAGTTCAGTTGAATTCAGAACAAGAAGGGCAAAGCCCATACGACTCACATGCTTGACCTTGACCTTTATATGACCTTGACCTTCAGGTGACCCTCAAGGTCAAGGTCAAACAACTAAACCTACCAATGACATCATACACTATGCTTTACACATTTTTCCTACCAAAATACATGTGACCTTGACCCAAGGTCAAGGTCATCCAAGGTCATGCAACACAAAGCTGTTAATTCAAGACATAGGAAGCACAATGGTGCTTATTGGCACTTGCTACCATGAGATATAGTCACTTTTAGTGGTTCACTACCCCATTTTGGTCACATTTCATAAGGGTCAAAGTGACCTTGACCTTGATGATATGTGACCAAATGTGTCTCATGATGAAAGTATAACATATGCCCCACATAATTATTAAGTTTGAAACAGTTATCTTCCATAGTTCAGGGTCAAGGTCACTTCAAAATATGTTTACAATCCAACTTTAAAGAGCTCCTGTGACCTTGACCTTGAAGCAAGGTCAACCAAATTGGTATCAAAAGATAGGGCTTGCTTTGACCTATATACCACTTGTAGCTAAGGTCGTCATTCTCAATAACGTGGGAGAAAATTGGGAAAATGTGAAAAATGACTGTTTTTGAGACCACATTTATGGCTCCTGTGACCATGACCTTGAAGCAAGGTCAAGTCACTATGTATGTTTTTTGAGGCCTTGTCATCATACACCATCATGCCACATTTGGTGTTGATAGACTTAATAGTCTCCGAGAAAAATCCAACGTTTAAGTTTTTTACGCCCGGACTGACGCCCGGACTGACGCCCGGACGGACGGACGGACGGACAGACGGACGGACGGACGGACGGACGGACGACACGGCTCAGTACATAGACTCACTTTTGCTTCGCATGTGAGTCAAAAGGGAAATTTAACATTTCTATTTGAAATATATTTTTTTTAATACCTCCCCAAACAAACGAAAAACCTTGCATACACACCTCTACACTGTTTGAACAACCACACCACAACACTCTTGGTAGTGATAGTGCAAATTATGGTGTTGTTTTCTACATGAGTGAATATCCAAACAGTTTCAGTAAAACATTTTTTCTACTTAACATCAGGCCATCCACACAGTTACCTGGCAGACCTGCACTCAACACGAGTACTAGCCCCTTATCTACCCTAACACCGTCTTCACCTCGTGCATGCTCAGTGATGCTGGAGGGGAATGACTTAGTTCAGTGCATTGCGTTTACTGTCCCCAAATACCCTCTTAATGTCAGTGCAAGTGAATGTACAAAATGTAAGTTAAAACCATTGTGGATCGATACCTTTCTGCATCAGAATTTTGTCGTCAAAAAGTAAAAGAAAGAGAGCAAGAAAGAAATCAAGCTGCAGTAAAACACATGTTGTAAAGGCATTAGCTAACAAAAAATGGATTTGATCAAAGTTGTCATTTCTTGTTTCTTGATGGGCCAGGATATTTGTCTAGCTAGTATTTTTTCACAGAGATTAACTCAACATACTCAGTAATACCGGTGCCAGCTAACAGAGTGAGTAAAATTTTCCCATGAAAGACAAGTGACTGGACTGAAACATGATGCAAGTTTTGTGTGTGGGTTTTTTTTAATTGCTATCAGAATTTCAAAAGAACTGGTGCTATGTCCAACATATCACTTTTATGCTTGATTTCAGAATTGAAAGTTGGTTTACTTACTTCCAGAGGAATGTCCGTAATGTCCTTCTGTTCCAACACTTTCTTGGCCAAGGCAATGGCATCCAGCGAATAGTCTATTCCTGTCAAATCAGTGAAGCCTCTATCTCTCTGAAAGTGAAAGCAGTCATTGCATCTGCAACTGAAAAGTAAGTAAGCCCATTGACATTGTCTCAGCAGAATTTCAGCTACAGACGTCAAAAAACAAAACTGCAGTTTCAATATGTGACCAGTCACAACAAAACCAGTGCTAAGGTCATTTTTGGACAAAATAGGGTTTTAATATTTTTGAATTCTGCATTCATTTCTGTTTGTTTTGATATAAGAATGAACAGTGTGAGTTAATTAGAATAGGAGTTACAGGCATTTCAAGTTGGGTACTGAAGCAGCGACCATTTTGAAAAAACAGTCTCAGAAAATTTTACCATCTTTTTGTTGATTGAAGAGTGTTGATGTCATTTCTTCTCCGTTTCCAAAAATAGCTGACCTAATCTTTCTTCGACATCCACAGAGCGTGAACGCCGAGAGAGCGGCCTTTCTAACGGTATTATAACATGAAGGGTTCTGCAAGGGTTTAGGTGTGTTTATTGCGGCTAAAATGAGGCAATTAACGCTAATTACAGGGAGCTTTTGAAACAAGACATAACGCAAAAGTCTTTATTTTACCATCAAAATGTAATTCTTCAAAATGCTTCCTTTACTGGCATGATAGTTTAAACCATTTAGAATCTATTTTTATCAAAAAGTGAAAATCACCCAGATTGACCCTCCCTGCCTTTTCTCAGACTTAGCGCAAGAGAGAGCCGCGCGACTTAGCACTGGTTTTGATGTGGCTGGTCTCATATCTTCACCTATACATGCTTATTATCTACACTATTTCACATTAAGTATTTTGTGACTCCGTAGATTTCAGCTCAATCATTTCGAAAGGTATCTTTTGCTGTTCCAGGATTTTTTTAATAGGTCTGTTTATTTCTGAGTGTGTTTCTTTCCATCTCTATGCTCTCCTCTTTTCATCCATGTTTCCATCAATTCACCCCATCTTTCTCTGCTGTCTGCCCCTTTCTGACTGCATGACTGTGTCTCACTGTGCAGTGTATGTTTGTGTGTAGGTGTATATGTGTGTGTGCATGCAATTGTGTGTGAATGTGTGCATGCATACATGTGTGTGTGTGTATGTGTGTGTGTGAGGACGTGCATGTATGCATGTTTGTGTGTATGCATGTGTGCGAGTTTGTGAGAACATGCATGCATATGTGTGCATGTGTGCATGTGTGTGCGTAGGCGTGTGTGTATGACTGTGTGTGTGGTCATATGTGTGTGTGTTTGTGTGTGTGTGTGTGTGTGTTTGTGTGTGTGTGTGTGTGTGTGTGTGTGTGTGTGTGTGTGTGTGTGTGTGTGTGTGTGTGTGCACTTATGTGTGTGTGCATGTCTCCATCTAACTGTCCATTTATCTACTGTCAGGAACTGCCCCTTTGTTTTCAGTACTAAGGAAAAACTTTGAATAGAGGTCTAATTCCTGGGTACAGGATGGCTTATAAACATGCATTACTTATTATTCTTTCCACTCACACAGCCTCCCATTCAAAGCAAGAAGAACAGAAAGGGGAGGACAGTTAAACAAATTTCATGGGTGATAGAATCAAAATTAATCAAATGGGTTTGTCATACTACTAAAAGAACATTAACATTGAGAGGCAGCCACCTAAATAAACTTATCTATCCCCTATCATACTCAGTCATAGCTGTGTATCTTTCACTCTGCCTTTTTTCACAAGCAAGCAGGTAAGCACTGGTGCTGACAAACAACGCGGGTGAAGATGATGACATTATTGACAGTAACCAAGAGAAAAATAATAACACTCGATTTCAACAAACACCCTCTGTTTCCACCATACATTCTTTCATCTCTGATTATTAGTGGTTATCCTCGATGTATCTGTGGTGGTCGGTGGTAAGGTTCGAGTCAAGTAAGACGCAGGGGCGAAGTCGACTTCCTTTCCACTCTTTATTGGCCGTTGTTACAAGTTCTTAGTACATAAAGGTCTGGACCCGGGTGGTGAAATGGTCTATCTCTCACCCAGATGGAATGGGTCTCCCCGCTCACCCTGGTGTAATCGGGTCTGTCCCTAAGCAAGCACAGCAGCCTCTATTTATCGGGATCAACAGGAGTAGGAACAAAACGGAAAACCGGAAGTTCACTTCCGGGAGGCGTTCAGACAAAGGGCGGAAGTTATCTCTTCCGGTAAAAGGTTTTCAGACAAAGGGCGGAAGTTCTCTTCTTCCGGCAAAAGAGGAGAGGGGGGTAGCTATGGAGAGAAACAGGGGGGAGGGCAGAGATATGCGTGGGTGGGTTCCGACAATGACCGACAGAGCAGCTGCAGACATCAGACCACAGCCTACGCAAGGACGGGGAGGGGGTAATTATGGAGAGAAACAGGGGTGGGGGAAGAGCAGAGAGGTGGGTGCTGACAATCTGGCACTTCCGCAAACTGAGGGGAGCAGTTCACTAGCCGAGGATAGGGGGTTGGGAAGATACAGCAGCGGAGATAACTGCATAGAGGATGAGCACAGCAGACGTAAAATACACTTGGTGATAGGTGCACCTTATGACATGAACACAGCATATGTACAATACACTCATCACATATCAGTCTGCAAACTGCTGGGAAATCTATCAACCCATACCATTCCCACATGGGCACCTATAAATCGGCTTTCATGTGATGCCTGTCCAAGAGGCTCTTTTTATTTTACACAGTTCTTCCATTGTGGTCTGGCTTCCAGTGCAACCACTGACCCCTGTCAAAGCAATGAACCATGGCACTGATGGTGTAGCCTCTGTGGCCTACATCCCAGGAAACCTGGAGATGGTACCCATAGGAATTGGAAACACACTGAAGGAATCCTGATATACTGACCATCTGCACCAACTCACTTGTCTGTCTATGAGCCGGGCCATAAACATAACATTGTTTAACCTTTCCTTCTCTGTTCGCCCCTCTCTGAGTGTCTGTCAGTGCATGCCTGTACATGCCTGTGCTGTCTGTCTCCGCACTGTCTGGTAGCACTACTGACCATTTCCAGCAGCAGAGCTCCATTGCCACAGCCCAGGTCCAAGATGGGGTCAGACAGCTGAACATCCTGGCTCCTCTCCAGCCACCTGACCATGCGTTCCTGGCAGTCCTCCCCAAACCTGCAGTGCATTGACAAGACACTCATCACACAGGGCTGGACAGGCAGCTTTGCAACAACAAACACAAACATATTGATATATATGCTTGTGTGTGCATGCACACACACACATACACAATTCAACATATAACAATTCGAGGAAAATGCTTCATAATTTTTTCTAGTTCATCTCATGAGTTTTTTTAAATAATTTTTTAATCATCTCTGTTTGTAACTTGTTTGCAGGCACACACACATATGCATGCACGCACTTTTACACACACACACACAAGCACACACTCACTAAGACACACACACATGCACACAATTTCCTTGGTCCATATAGTTTCAGAAAAAACACAAAAAGAGGCAGCAGAAAAAAGGGGAAAAAAGCATTGCCATTTATTTATTTATTGAAAGCCGACAAATGTACCCTCTGAACACCCAAACCGCCAACCACTCAACTACACTTTGGTGTTTAGACCAAGAGGATAGGTGGTACGCAGTTTAGTCATCCATACGTATACACACTTGAAAAAGCCAGGTAGGCCACAAATCTATCACCTTATCTTTTTGGTATTAGCCAGCAAAACAAGTTTTTCATTTTATCTGGTTTGTAAGATCTGTCTCCTGAATCACAGCTAATATTTGTTAGCAGAACAAGTTTTTGTTTGTTTTGCTTGGTTTATATTTGTCACTTGGATCACAGTTGATATATCCAGTGGTCTATGCCAGAATAGGTCAAGAGTACAGAGGTGCTGAGTAGTGGTGTGACACATATATTTCAAAATAAACTTTCTGATACAGTAATGATACACTCTTCATTTCCCATAAATATGATGCATTAGGTGATGTATAAACTGTACAGATAGTGTTTGTCAGCTTGTTGGGGGAAGTTCGTTCTAGAGGGAAATTTTCATCCCTGGTGACTTAATGCTTGTGCAGTTCCTACGCAGTGACGGGTATTTTTATACTCCTTGGTAGGATGGATGGGCCAATGTGGAGTGAGTGGTGTTCCGAGTGCAGCCCATGCGACGCAGAGGATGCAACTCTAGGATCTGACCACAGCTTCGAGACACTACACACACCATATAGCCTGCCACAAAGGACCACACAAAGTACTAACACACGAATTGGTGACAAAGCTCAGACCACTCATCATGGCTTGACCTACTGACGCTTTTACATTGAACCTTAGACCTTCGTGGTGCCATGTCAAGGTCAATAGGTCATTACAACAACTAAATCGTATGCCAAAAGACCATCATACAACTAAGAAATGCTTTTTAACCCCCACATGTTTACCCGTACCAAATATTTATCAAGTTGTGATCATGTGACGCTCAAGGTCATCCAAAGGGCAGGCAACACACAAAGCTTGTTAATTTCAAGACNNNGGATAGGTGGTACGCAGTTTAGTCATCCATACGTATACACACTTGAAAAAGCCAGGTAGGCCACAAATCTATCACCTTATCTTTTTGGTATTAGCCAGCAAAACAAGTTTTTCATTTTATCTGGTTTGTAAGATCTGTCTCCTGAATCACAGCTAATATTTGTTAGCAGAACAAGTTTTTGTTTGTTTTGCTTGGTTTATATTTGTCACTTGGATCACAGTTGATATATCCAGTGGTCTATGCCAGAATAGGTCAAGAGTACAGAGGTGCTGAGTAGTGGTGTGACACATATATTTCAAAATAAAGTTTCTGATACAGTAATGATACACTCTTCATTTCCCATAAATATGATGCATTAGGTGATGTATAAACTGTACAGAAAAGAAAAACTGAATGTAATCTTTAGTTTAGTTGTATTTGAAGAAGACAGTTTGGAGTCTCATCTTGACACCACCACTCATTGAGAAAAAGAGCCACAAAAGATAAACTGTTCAACACAAAACTTTATTGCAGCTTCAACGTCCAAGTATTAGTGATATTTTTGCTCCTAGGTCAAGAAGAAATGAAACAAGAAGGGCAAAGCCCATACGACTCACATGCTTGACCTTGACCTTTATATGACCTTGACCTTCAGGTGACCTTCAAGGTCAAATAACTAAACCTACCAATGACATCATACACTAAGAAATGCTTTACACATTTTCCCTACCAAAATACATGTGATCTTGACCCAAGGTCAAGGTCATCCAAGGTCATGCAACACAAAGCTGTTAATTCAAGACATAGGAAACACAATGGTGCTTATTGGCACTTTCTACCATGAGATATGGTCACTTTTAGTGGTTCACTACCCCATTTTGGTCACATTTCATAAGGGTCAAAGTGACCTTGACCTTGATGATATGTGACCAAATGTGTCTCATGATGAAAGTATAACATGTGCCCTACATAATTATTAAGTTTGAAACAGTAATCTTCCATAGTTCAGGGTCAAGGTCACTTCAAAATATGTATACAATCCAACTTTGAAGAGCTCCTGTGACCTTGACCTTGAAGCAAGGTTAACCAAACTGGTATTAAAAGATAGGTATTACTTTGCCCTATATACCATATATAGGTGAGGTATCCAATCTCAAAAACTTCAGAGAAAATTGAGAAAATGTGAAAAATGTATGTTTTTTTAGACAATATTTATGGCCCCTGCGACCTTGACCTTGAAGCAAGGTCAAGTCACTATGTATGTTTTTTGAGGCCGTGTCATCATACACCATCATGCCAAATTGGGTGTTGATAGACTTAATAGTGTCCGAGAAAAATCCAACGTTAAAGTTTTTCACGGACGCCCGGACGCCCGGACGGACGACACGGGTGAGTACATAGACTCACTTTTGCTTCGCATGTGAGTCAATAAAACCTTAGAGGTTAGCATTCGTCTTAACTCAACTTTACACAATGTCACACTTTCTCTCACTGACAGCATTCAATCTTTCGCGCAAAACATGAAAAACATCAAAGTTGAAGAAGATTTATTGAGCATCAAACACATGTGCAGAAACATCGATCTTTTGTCAACAACATGAAACAAGTTTGGATTGTGTGAGTTGACAGTGTGAGGAGAAAGAGGCTCTGTTTTGAGGTAGGGTAGTGAAATCGGCGTACTCAGCACCTGCGTAATCTTGACCAAATTTAACGACGACGATGACATTTTTTCCTTTCTATTTTGTCCTTTTGGGGGAAGTTCTTTAGAGGGAATTTCATCCCTGGTCACTGCTGTGCAGTTCCCAGTGACGGGTTTTACTCCTTGGTAGGAGAGGCAATGTGGGTGAAGCACCATGCCCAAGGATGCAACTCTAGGATCTGCACAGCTTCGAACACTCCACCCATCTGCCACAAGCCAACACAAGTCAAACAAGAAGGGCAAAGCTCATACCACTCACATGCTTGACCTTGACCTTTACATGACCTTGACCTTCGGGTGCCTTTCAAGGTCAAGGTCAAACAACTAAACCTAGCAATGACATCATACACTAAGAAATGCTTTACACATTTTCCCTACCAAAATACATGTGATCTTGACCCAAGGTCATCCAAGGGCATGCAACACAAAGCTGTTAATTCAAGACATAGGAAGCACAATGGTGCTTATTGGCACTTTCTACCATGAGATATGGTCACTTTTAGTGGTTCACTACCCCATTTTGGTCACATTTCATAAGGGTCAAAGTGACCTTGACCTTGATGATATGTGACCAAATGTGTCTCATGATGAAAGTATAACATGTGTACTACAATGTTATGAAGTTTGGAAGAGTTATCTTCCATAGTTCAGGATCAAGGTCACTTCAAAATATGTATTACAATCCAACTTTAAAGAGCTCCTGTGACCTTGACCTTGAAGCAAGGTCAATCAAACTGGTATCAAAAGATAGGGCTTACTTTGCCATATATACCATATATAGGTCAGGTATCCAATCAAAAAAAGTCAGAGAAAATTGAGAAAATGTGAAAAATGGCTGTTTTTTAGACAACATTTATGGCCCCTGCGACATTGACCTTGAAGCAAGGTCAAGTCACTATGTATGTTTTTTGAGGCCTTGTCATCATACACCATCATGCCACATTTGGTATTGATAGACAATAGTCTCCGAGAAAAATCCAACGTTAAAGTTTTCGGACGCCCGGGACGGACGAAACGGGTGAGTATATATACTCACTTTTGCTTCACATGTGAGTCAAAAAACCACTCACCCACAGAGCCAGAACTGAGAAAACACAGGGATAAGATATCAAACAGACAGTAAGCTATTATATCCCCCTGACAGAAATATATAAAAAGATTTCAAACAAAATATCAAACATACCAAGGAAGGGAAAATGCAAAAGGTGTAAATTGCAAGTCTAATCTTTTGGCACATGCCCCTCCATATTACAGCAAAGCAGATTTGTTTGTTTGTTTGTTTGTTTTGCTTTGAAGGTTTTTTTGGTGTTAGTCGTGTGTTTTTTTCTTATTTATTATAGTAAGGTTTTTTGGTGTGTGTGTGTTTATTTTTCTTCTCCTTTTTTGACAGCTGCTCATAAAACTTAGAATACAAATTGTGAATTCACACTTATGAAACATTTGGTGTCACAGCTTCAGACCATAAAATAATGCAGGCATGCAAAAAAAAAAAATCAGGCATGAATAGTGACAAGGCCATTTGTTTAAAAAAAGGTCAACAAAAGAAACATTACTTTTTTGTGAATTTTTGCATCTGCAGTCAAAACTTTCCCACCACTAAAGAGCAAGATATCAATCTACAAAACAATAGACTAAGCATATAATTCTGTACATCTATGAAGAGGGCTCACCAGATCTCCCCTATATCACCGAAGTCATCGAAGTTGTTGAGCTCTCTTGAGTACACTTTGTTCCAGCTGCAAAGAGAGGCGAGAAATTTTTCTTCCAACTCACATCATGCATCACAACTAAATATGACCAGTCCTCCCAAAAGTAGTTGCTCGGACACCTTTGGTAATCGTAAGATTTTTGTGTCAATGTGAAGTACACTAAATGCCCTTCAAAATGATACCAAAATTGTTACGATATGTGCAGTGGTTGCTGATTTATGACAATTTGAATATATGTATACATGTACCAAAAAAGAGCTTTTAAAGAAAACTTTTCAAGTTGGACCTACATTTTGCATAGCAACCCCCTACTTGTAATCAAGCTACAGCAATGATAATTGGACCAGAGTGAATTCTTACTTACATCCCTTAAGTCATTCCTCGAAAAACAGACATATCTAGCAATTTATCACAAATGTCTGGATCTCAAAGTGCTATACAATAATACACTGGCTAAGTAATTACAGAGATTTATCAAGCAAGAACACCCATGCCACATTCAAATTGTATAAACTGCAGCCTGCATGTTGTTATTGATGTTCAAAGCACAGCCCTTTCTCAGCACTTTCTGGAGTACCTTCTCACTTCCTGTAATGACCCAGAACTTCATTACATGAACTCTTAGTCTTGAGATACAAATGATAATGGCTGATTTTTATCAGGGCAGTCCATTATCAATAACTTCATCACTTTTTTCCTATTCTATGGATTCTTTTGTATGTGTGTGTGTGTGTGTGTGGATACGTACATGCAAACATGGTCATGTGGTTTTTAGCACTGCACATCCATTATCACGTGTGAGAATGTTAAGTATGCTGGTGCCTGTCTGTCTTTACAATGAGATTTGAAAAGTGAGTATGGTGGTTGGTGTGCAATCACATTGCGGCAAATGCATATGCAAGTGTATGCGTGCATTATTATGTGCATTTGTGTGTGTATGTGTGTGCATGTTTGTGTGTATGTGCGCAAGTGTATGCGTGTGTAGATGGGATGTAAAAGTGCTAATTTTACTCTGTAGAAGGAATCTATAACAATGCCAGAAAAGATCTGCCTCAGCATTTTACTAGTCACTGACAGTTGATTACAGTTCATCCCTTTCACTCTAGGGCAGATGTCATGCACTTTTATGTTTACAAAGACTTACAAACAACAAATATAAACAACTTTTGTGGAGATTTAAAATTAAACTGTAAAAATACACAATGCTTCGTTGAATGCTTGGGGATGCATGTGGCTGGGCAAATGAAGACTGCCCCAAAAGCCCAGCAGCCGGGGCTCCAACTCAAAGTGGCAACATGTTATGGTTCTTTCCAGACTTCACACGGTGCACAATGGGCCCACCAATGTCATAGATCTATATATACTTATTGTACGACATTATTAAACATATAAGACACACTGACGGTGGTAGCATATGAGTGTTAAGTGGACAGTCATCATTGTATCACTAGGTATGTTTAAAAATATGTGACATTTTTACAATGAACATTCACAGGCAGAATGTGTTATTTAGTAAGCGATATGTTTTCCTCTTTTGTGAAGATATTCAGCAGCTTTCTTAATTTCTTTTCTTTTCTGTCTTTTCTATGTTCTTTCTTTTTTCACATCCTTCCCAGACTTATTTTCTACATCAGAGAAAAGAGTGTTTACATAAACTATTACATAACACCTACATCACAACATGTGTATATATAGTGCCCACTCTGAGTATCACAACCCCAAAAGGCCGCTCTTGAACATTTTCTCATTTGTATTTTCAGCTAAGTTATTCTTTGTGTAAAGTAATGCAAGAATTCCCGACGCGTCCTCTTCAAACTCAAAGCTCACAAATTTCCTGACGGGTCCGGTGATACTTTTGAGTTATAATTACACTCAATCAGTCAATGAGCACAAAAATTAAACCCTGAAGAGTTATAAATCTAATCGAAGCCAGAACCTCTGTCTTTAACATACTCATTACACGACATTAGTAAAACATTTGGATGTTAATTTTTTAAGGTGAGAATTTAGTCAATCAATGGCAATTATTTTAAGACACCTAGACCAGAGAATCATAATGGGTAATGAATTTCGTGACGAACAATAGCGTGATAAGTAATGCAAATGAGAGCGATTGCATTGGGGAGCAGGTTGAACAACAGCTATCGTATATCAAGTGCGTTCGTCATATTCACGTGCCTGAATGGCTATAGTTATCAGCTCGGCTCACTCTAATCCGAGAATGATATCGCGATCACTATTTTACTGCTGATGCCTTCTGTACGCACGTGACGAATCACGTGCACAGATAGTGAGATACGCTTTTGCTCCCAAGCATTTATACTGGAATTGCTTGCTTAACGCGGTAAGTTCAGAAGAATTGTTTCCTCACTATTCTAAAGTTCCTAGTTCGGAAGGTCCGAAGTCAGACTCATCGTGGGCAGTTTCTGCAGAGGCGTCCATTGCGACTGATCTAAACGGAAGTGTAGGTGCTGTGGGATGGAATGACGTAAACAATCACGAGACAGCGCCATCTTGTTGAGGGTGTCAGTGTCAGCCTGCAGCGGACTTCAAAACACTCTTTCATTCATTGCTGGGACGTGAACGGTGGGCTATTTCATTTTACTGTTCATTTGCTTTGTTTACGAAAATTTAATCAGTCGTAGCTATATTGTTAGCCGTCATACACTGGACTGTAATGACCTTTTTGGAAAGGAGAGGGGGGAGGGTTTCTGTCAAAGGTTCCAGCACATTTTACCTGAATAATTTTCTCGACTCTCTGACATGAGTGATTATTACGATTTTACTTGTTATTGACTTGCTGCTACCTTTGGTAAGCCCAGCTTGTTGTGTTTTTGTTTTATTTACATGTGTAAGTGATTGTTTACACACCTTCGCAGCTATCTTTATTTTGTGGACTTGTGTATAATGAGACGGATTTTCTCCCCCTAGCTTTCGTCAGCTGACCAGGGACAACGCAAATGTTTATGCCATGCATTTATATCATGTGTTGAATTAGTCACATTTCTCAACTGGAATCGTTGATTTCTACGTCCTGTTTGTACGTGCCCGTCCTCACGTTGTAAACTTGTAGGATCTGTTAACGTCAGTTTCTCGGTATGATGAACTCAACCATTGAGTGTGATTGACTGGGAACCATAATATCTTTGTGGGAACTGAGAAAAAATTGTCCTCAGGCAACTCAGTGTTTTGTCCCAAACCACAGAAACTAAGTATTGGGGTAGACCTATGTAGTCTTCGGTTGCCAGCGTGTAAGACACTGTCAGCATTTTAACACTTTCGAATTGTGTTTATGACTGACATTATTTTGCATCTGTCGTGGGCATAATGTTTTTATTTTAAGAATACCCTACTTAGATTGTAAATCCTGGACGTGAAATCGTTCACTTCCAATGGTCTTTAATTTGTTACGACTCGTGCTTTGATCGTAAGGATGCTTGATTGTCATTATCGCTGTCATCATAGAGCAATCTAATCTTGCGAGGTCGTGAGTGCGACAGCGGACGATATAGTCTTCCCCGTCAGATGTGGGTAGGAGAGGGTCCCACTGCACTCAGTCACCGAGTGATCATTTCTAAAAGGGTCATTGTTGAATAGATCTTGTGTCACTTTAAAAATGTAAAGCGACTGTTAACTCTAATGCAAAACCTGACAGTGGTTAAAAGGAAAGCGATTAGTCCAGAAAGAGCATGATGATAGTACTCACTGACTGCTGCACTCAGTGTCACACTTAAACATTGATGGGTGCTACTTGTGCAGTACAGGTACAAAATGTGAAATGATACAAGAGAGGAATAAATGAATGGGACTTAAGAAATGTTAGACTTGTTACCTTTGTGATATTTATATGAATATTTTCAAGTTTATCCAGTGCATTATGTAACATCCTGTAACAGTGGGGCATCATAATTCCTCATTTAACACCAACGCCTCAAGTGAGAGACACTGGTTTAGTGATGCGTACTCAATGTGGTTACCCTACTCTACATGCCAGTGTGTGTGTGTGTGTGTGTGTGTGTGTGTGTGTGTGTGTGTGTGTGTGTACACATACATTATTGAAGTCACCAGGACTCCAACAATGCTTTTGCTGAAACCAGCAATGTGGAGCATAATCTGTGCAAATGGATGCATGCTTGAGGAGCCTCCTGTCTCCCTGTGATGGAGCAGGTGATGTCCAGTGGCTGGCCCGCTGTGAATGTGTAGTCCAGTCAGCACAAGTGGCTATGCCCACATGGACTCTTTTGGGACAATTGCAGCCTAGAATGCCTTTGAAGAGCTTAGCCCTTATGGCATTTTGAGGAGTATGACACACAAATACTGATAAGTAAGTGACATAGAAAAGCTGGATTGATGGAAAGGATACTTGTTAGACTCTCTTTGTCTGTTGGTACATTCAAGGTGTGTCAACATGTGTGGAGATGTTATGGCTTTAATTGCATTGTTCTCATTGGCCATAAAAATGTGTATAACAGTTAACACTGATTCAATGGATTTTCCTGCATAGGCTGCTGCCCAGAATTAGCGTGTACCTACAGGAAGAGCACTTCCTGTGTGAATGACCCAAGCTGACAGATTTTGCGAAACAAAGTACCCTCATGCATTCATAGATCCGTACCTTCTGTTGTAAGTCAGCTTATATAATAGGAAATGTTGAGTAGCATTTGTTCTGCAAAACTTTGAAAATGCAGGTGTTCTCGTTTGCTTCTTAAAGTTCTTTATGCATGCATTTGGCTGCTGCTTTGAGTTTTTGAAGGAATAGTTAAGTTCTATCTATTCCTCCCTTATGACTTGTTCATAGTTATTTTCTCAGGTGTGAGATTCTCCTTTAGATAGGCACTGTCATACCAACATGTACCTGTACTTCCTTCTGTCTGTAAGGATGGGCTGGGTTGGGGTAGCGTGAATGTAGACCACCTCAAACAAAATGGTAAAGGACTGCAAGCTGATGCCAGTCAAAAGCATTGAATGACAGGAAGCATGGATGAAGTGGGCGTGTGTTTTTATGCGCTTTTGCTGTTGTGTACTTTTGCTGCTGTGTACTTGTACATTTTTTACTCACATGTGAGTCTATGTACTCACCCTTTTTGTCCGTCCGGGCGTCTGTAAAAAAACTTTTAACGTTGGATTTTTCTCGGAGACTATTAAGTCTATCAAAACCCAATTTGGCATGATGGTGTAGGATGACAAGGCATACAAAATCATACACAGTGACTGGACCTTGCTTCAAGGTCAAGGTCGCAGGGGCAGTAAATGTTGTCTAAAAAACAGCCATTTTTCACATTTTCCCAATTTTCTCTGAAGTTTTAGAGATTGGATACCTGACCCATATATGGTGTGTAGGGCAAAGTAATCCTTATCTTTTGACATCAATTTGATTGACCTTGCTTCAAGGTCAAGGTCACACGAGGTCTTTAAAGTTGGATTGTATACATATTTTGAAGTGACCTTGACCCTGAATTATGGAAGATAACTCTTCCAAACTTCTTAACATTGTAGTACACATGTTATACTTTCATACTAGGTCACCCGTGTCGTCCGTCCGGGCGTCTGTCCAGGCGTCCTGTAATCCGTTTAAAAAATTTCACGTTGGATTTTTCTCTGAGACTATTAAGTCTATCAACACCCAATGAATTTGGCATGATGGTGTAGGATGACAAGGCATACAAAAACATGCATAGTGACTTGACCTTTCTTCAAGGTCAAGGTCAAAGGAGATCTTTAAAGTTAAATTGTATACATATTTTGAAGTGACCTTGACCCTCAACTATGGAAGATAACTCTTCCAAACTTCATAACATTGTAGTACACATGTTATACTTTCATACTGGTCACCCGTGTTGTCCATCCGGGCATCCGGTCGTCCTGTCGTCCGTAAAAACCTTTAACGTTGGATTTTACTCGGAGACTATTAAGTCTATCAACACCCAATTTGGCATGATGGTGTAGGATGACAAGGCGTACAAAAACATACATAGTGACTTGACCTTGCTTCAAGGTCAAGGTCGCAGGGGCCGTAAATGTTTAAGAAACAGCCATTTTTCACATTTTCCCAATTTTCTCTGAAGTGTTTGAGATTGGATATCTGACCTATATATGGTATTATAGGGCAAAGTAATACCTATCTTTTGATACCAGTTTGATTGACCTTGCTTCAAGGTTAAGGTCACAGGAGCTCTTCAAAGTTGGATTGTATACATATTTTGAAGTGACCTTGACCCTGAACTATGGATTGTATATTTTATATGATTTTCGATCGCATAATTTTTGTGCCATGGTTGGCATATAACTTGTTTGTATTTTTTTCCTCCCACCAATTATCCTGGCATTGTTTTGATCTCATTCAATTAAGTTCTATTTTTGATTATTTGTATATGATTTTTTTATCATTTTTTATTATGTCATTTTTGTACTGGTTTATATAATTTTATTCAAATGTGTTTTTTATGATTAATTAATTGACTGTTTTTTTGTTTGTAATGAGTTCTTTTGTTATTTATTATATCATGTGCTTAATTTTTAATTGTTTTGTTTTTCAACTATTTTCTATGATTTTTTATAAATGGTTTGCAATTAAATGTGTCTCTACTATGTTTTAGTTATTAGTATAGTTTTTGTAATGACTGCATTGAAATATCTTCAACTATGATTAGTATTTCTTTTTTAATTTTTTTTATTGCTTTCATTATTTTTAATATTTCTTACTCTTATTTTTCTGCTGTTATTTATCAATTTGTTAAATTTTGGTATTCGGAATTTTTAATGAGGGTTTTGTTTTTTTTATAGTGATTCAGCAATTTTGTTGGTTTTTATTTGATGGATTTATTTTCATGTCTTGTGTTTATTTTAGTAATTCAAATTTGGATGTTAAGGTTATTGTGTTTTTTTGGTTAACAATATTTATTTTTATTGTTTATGATTTTTGATTTTTGTCAACATTTGTTTATCTGCTAGCCATTTACTCATTTATTCATATTTATTATTCATTATCATACGGCTCAATTTTCTAATGATCCTTTTATCATCTCTAATGTTTTGAACATTATCTTAACATTTAATCATTTTTTGCCTGTTTATTTTTGAATTGCAACTTAGTTTTTTATTTTTGATTGTTATATTTCATTTGTTCTCTTTTATCGGTGTTCAGTCTCATGTGTTTGTCTATTTTGACTTTGACCTGTATCCTTCAAAGCCATATGGTTGTACATTTTGTTCATAGTTCACTATTCATTGATTTATAAAATGATGTTGCATTATACGTGCAATCTCACTTTGTTTATGGTTGGCCTACATTGTATCATTTGATTTTATCTCTAAGTTCTTCACCATGCATTTCATGTCATTAAGTAGATCAAGTTTTTTTTTTTTTTTTTTTGTGCTGTTTTTATTGCAGACATGATTTTACAAATTCATTTTTGCTTTCTTAATAATAAACGTTTTTTTTCATGGTTATTATTTATCAATACCTAAATTAATTACATTTGTTAGTCTAATGTATTATCACCTCAATTATCAGTTTTTCTTTTTTATTTTTATATTAAATTATTTTTTTTTGTTTCTAATCTGAGTGACATTTTTCCAAATTATTTCAGTTTGATTTTACCTTTCATTTTTTTCATGATTTTTTGCTTTGTTTGATTGACGTTACACACATTTGTTTGTTTGTTAATTTAAATCTTGATCATCCATTCATGTTAATTTTGTTATTTTCATATTGACTTTCATTTTGATCTCCTTTGTTGTTTTCAGTTAATCAATTTTTCATTCATATTTGCACTTCAAACTTTTTAATTTTTCTTTTGTATATCAATTTGATATTTTAGTTGATATATCTTAAATTTCCTTCACATATTGTTTTCCATTTATGTTTTATATTTTTTAGCAGCTAGATTGGATTATGAATCTTACCTTTGACCCTTCATTTAAATATGAGTACTATAATATGAGAATTTTTTATGTTACCTTATTGTTTATTAATAATCTGATGTTTTTTATTTGTATTATATTAATCATCTTTTTTTTTTCTTGATTTTTATTATTTTTATCATTATATGTAAATATTATGTTTTTTCAAAACATCCATTGAAATCATTTTTTATTTTAATTTTAAATGCATTATTGATTTATTGTTCTTTAAATTGAATTCCATTTTTTTTAGCCATTTGTAACGCAATATGCTTTCAATATTCTGGGCCCCTCATTTTTTGTGTTTTTATAAATTTTAATTAATATTCTCCTACTTAACTACACTATAATGTCTTTATTGATTTTTCTTATCTGATTCATGCATTCTTGTTTTATTGACCCTTAATCATCATCATTCAATTTCAATTGTTTGTTAATATATGATTTTTTTTCTTTTTTTTTTTTTTTGATTTATCCTTCTTTCTATTTTTGTTATGACTTTGCGGAAACCTTTATAATCATTTCCTTATTTGTCTTTAATTGAGTAACTTATATTTAGCGAATATGTATTATTATGATGTATTTTAGATGATTATATTTGACTGTGTGGTTTGTCTTTTCTTAATGATTATGGGTTTTGGGATGATAAAATCATTTAATTTATTTATTAATTTGTTTTTGTCATGTTTGAAATTTTGAGGGACACATTTGGGTCACATAGTCAAGGTCAAGGTCAAGCTCACTTGACCCTATGAAATGTGACCAAAATGGGGTAGTGAACCACTAAAAGTGACCAATCTCATGGTAGAAAGTGCCAATAAGCACCATTGTGCTTCCTATGTCTTGAATTAACAGCTTTGTGTTGCATGACCTTGGATGACCTTGACCTTGGGTCAAGGTCACATGTTTTGGTAGGAAAAATGTGTAAAGCAGTTCTGAGGGTATGATGTCATTGCTAGGTTTAGTTGTTTGACCTTGA